>CAJNIZ010007336.1:74830-107632 GCA_905231905.1 Symbiodinium pilosum
AAAACAAAAAACAAACAAAAAAAAACAAAAAAAGAAAAAAAAAAAAAAAAAAAACACGGTCCCTGTTTGTTTGGCGCCATGTACACGCTAGCTAAACCCTAAACCCTCAAGCCCAAACCGCCTTTTACGTCTTCAACCCCAAGCCCAAACCCTGAACCTTACAACCCAATGCCTGCAGACCCTGCGAAGCGCAAGTCCATGTTGGAAGACGTCTGCTGGCTGTTCGCGCCTCATGTTCTTTTGGACCACCCCCGGGGGCTTGAGTTTAAGGGCTTTATTGCATCCATACATCTCAGAAACACACCGAAATTAAGTTCATACCGGTTATGTTCCCCACTTGCGTACGCGTTGTACTGCAGCATGCCTGAAAGCAAACTACCGCAGTGAGAACACAGCTAAAAATGGTGTACTGTGATCTGAACCATGGAATGCCCTCTTCTCAACCTGTCTGAACCGTTCACTGTTATCCTAGGAGTTACTTCGCTAAAACGCACAGTACGTGCGCCTTCGCAAGCCTTCTCAACAGATTGCATGATGGACTTGCAAGATAACCGAGACCCTTCGAGATCTCACGAATATCACGACAACGACGAGAAGAATACAACATCAAGCCGGGAAAAATCGCACCCAGATGTTGGGCCGCAGCGCGAAGCAACACAGGAAATTGTCCTGACAACCTCACAACAAAGTTTGCTGAAGGCTGAGCACGACATTCCCCCTGGACTTTCAAAACATGTATGAATCTCCTCGCACCCTTGGTGACAACCCTCCAAATGGCACATACGAGGGAACCTTGCTCCAAGATTATGTTCAAGGACACCGGGTTCCGTTTTTGGATATGGAAGAATCAGCGAAGGTTTCTACCTAATTCAGAGATTAACACCATGTATACTCTGTGGGACCAACACCTATCTGCATGTTCTCAGTGGCAAGTTCAGGTGACATGGATAAATCGAGGGCGCATGAATGCATGGTGCTACAGGACAAAAGCGGCTCTTATTTGGTACAATTATCTAAACTTTAGAGATGTGGCAACACTTCAACAAGAAATCCCGTCATGTTCTGTTGGCAGCGATTGAATGCAGACCGTCTCAACTTTTTACTCCCAAAAACCAGCAACGGTCCAATTAGCTTGAAGTACTAATTTGGATTGGGTCATTTGCAGTTTCAGCTAAAGATCCTTACGTTCAGCTGCATTCAAAGCTGTCAACTGTAGTCAAAGTTGCCTGCAATGTTTGAACAGAAACATGTACCAAACCCAAACCCGAAACGAAGTGGGCTTCACGGGTTTCTGACACCTAACTGGAGCTTTGTTCTAACAAAGATCAGTGAGAAGCTTATACAGGTTATGGAGTCTATACGGAAGGTATATCGGCCTTTTATAATCTCCCTACATGATCATTCCCCTCCTTTACTTACCTAAACCTAAGCCTGATACACATTAAACCCTAAAGACTGAGCCCGCAAACACACTGAAACCCTCAACCTCCCAAACCCTCAAACCCTCAAACCCCCCAAAACCGTCATGGGTTGTGGCGGGTGCCTAAAAGTTCGGGGGGTTGGGGTTTGCAGCGTTTAAAGGTTTGTTGTTTGTTCTTTTGGGAGGCAGGGGCGCTCTGTGGGTTTAGAAGCTTGCTTGTGCAGTGTGGAGTCTTGAGTTTTGGGCGTCGAGATTTTCACGCTTTAGGCCAAGGCAGTTCAGCTTGAGGCTGTTGTAAAATCCAAGTTGCTTTTGGCCTTGTGACCCCTGGACTAAAGTTTTAGTATGTTCCTTAATAGGTCCCCCCTTAACCCACTATATGTCCCCCTATAAATGCCCCCCGAGCTAACTTTCGTCTGTAGCTCATGTATGCCGCATGTGCACGGTTTTTCTTTGGACACGGAAATCTGCTATGTAATTCGGAGGTTACCACAAGATATACTTTGCTGTGCCAATTCTTATCTACTGGTCCGCAGTGGCTGGCTATATCAAGGGAAACTGACTAAAAACGGACTAGTCAAGGGGTCATGAATGAGTGGCGTCAGAAGACCGCAAACGTATCTCCTTTCAGAAAGTAACGCGGTTATCGAAGTGTAGAAGGCTTGTAGAATTTCAGCAAGACCTGTCCTGTCAAGCTGTCGTAGGCTCCATTGACGGCGATTGCGTGCAAGCCGCTTTAGTTTTTTGTGCTGGGAAAAGACGCCACGACCGATGTTGCAGTGATATGTCACGATGAAAGTTGTTGGAACTTTCAGCTAAAGATGCTCATCACTTTCATCTGTGGCAATAACCCTTGAAAATCTTTGAACAAGCACTGAAACCACGCGCAAACCCCAAATCGAAGTGGGCCTCATTTTTTCCCTTATGAGTCTCACTGGAGTTGAGCTGTAGCAAGTACGCCTCCCAGTAGAGTGCAACAGCTGGTCACACATTCAGCTAAGGACAACCTCAGGCTTACAATCCCGTATCCACACAAACAACTTGAAAAAACAATGCCGTTTGTCTAGCTGACTTGGAACCAGGAACAGTTACCACAACAGGAGAAGGAGCTATAATAGCCCCGCAACAGAACCCCTTGCTGTGAGAAGGCATGACCCAAGGCTTACAACAAGAAGTCTGCTCCTTAAAAAAGACCTTATTTTCGGAGGACCCCCCACCCTGCAATCGTGGTATAATAGGAATATAAGAGGACCCTAATATAATCCTTATTGTCTCTCATAGTCACTATTACTAGATGGGGGGTCCACCTGAATCATCTCTACTAAGGTCTTCCAAAGGATTTTAGGGTTTGGGACGTCAGCAACTTTTACTAGATCCCAAATCAAGTATATGAGCATACTCAGGACCCTTCACAGGAAAAAGCCCCGAATTTTGGAAACCACCGCTGCGGAAAAAAACAAAAAAAAACAATGCTAAATATAACCCCGACCATCATGTAGCTATGGCAAATTTGGCTTACCAAAGCCCTCTTAATTGCAAACTCTGATTGATAAAAAGCCCTGAAACCTAAACCCTACATCGCCCATCTCTCCCTACATACCCTTAATAGTAATTTCCATTTTATTTTCCCCTTAAGTAGATAGAATATGCGGTATATGAGGATCTTAGTATGATATACCTAAAGCCATATCGTATCCACGTAAGGGGGACTCTAACCCCAATATTATCCAAATGGGTACCTATATCCCCTAAACCGCGCGTTTCAAGGGACCCCTAGTCTTGGAATCTTAGGGTTTAGGGGTTTAGGGGTTTAGGGGTTTAGGGGTTTAGGGGTTTAGGGGTTTAGGGTTTAGGGTTTAGGGGTTTAGGGGTTTAGGGTTTGGGGTTTAGGTTACATATCGGGACCCTGTTTGTTCATTGCCGTGCGGGGGAGGGATTTGTGAGCATGGGGAAATTCCTTATCCCCCCGAACAGGGCTTACCACCAAGAACGGCCCCAGCTGTAGAGGCCCGTTACAAGTGGGTAGTTTACTGCATTCAAGTCATTCAAGCTTCCAAATTGCGTGTCGTTTTCTGAGTCCCTAAACCCTAGACCCTAACCTTGTCACCAGGGCCTGCTTGCCTGTTTACCGTATCGGGGCGCATTCCTCTTCCAACACATGGCAATCCAGACCCTGCGCGCTGCAAATTCTGGGGCCACATAACCTATAGACTCAACTCCCAGTATCCCCCTTGATAACCCCCATAGTAGTCCCCCTTCCCATATGTAATCCCCTAGATAATCTCTATATACCCCCCCTTTAAGGAATTTTGACCGTAGCTCAGGTAACACAAACCGCAAACCTAGAACCTAAACACTGAACCCGAAACCTTAAACTCTACTCTCAACTGAAAACCTGCAGGGGATGGCACACACACATCCCACACCGTCATGTGGCGGGCTGAAGAAAAACCAATAATGGCCTGAATACTTCGAATAGGGTTGAGGATCTAGGAATTCAGGAACTACGTAATGAGAATAATGCAGAATCAAATGAAAAAGAGAATGAAAAAAAAGTGGAAGCTCGAAGTATGTCGTGGTTTATAGGGTGCTTGATGTGGAAGCCTGTATAAGAACCAATACTATTCCCTTATCATCCTCCTAAGACCCTGGTCATGGTTACTCTATACCCAGAAATCAAGTCCTATTTGGGTCCCGAAACACTACTTGAGTTTGGAACCTTTTGACATCCTGACTTCCCTGGTACCCCGGACTTCAAGACCACACTTTGGGGGTTTAGGGTTTAGGGCCCTAAACCCTAAACCTTAAACCAAACCCTTAAGCCCCAGAAAAGAAATGCCAGGCAAACCAAGACCAGTAAAACTGTGACCTGCATGCAACGAGGCCCACACTGCCAGCTGATCCAGAGCCTTCCAGCAGAAGGACGACAGCTGTGAAATTTCTGGCTTCGGGTTTAGGATTTGAGGTTTAAGTTTTAGGGTCTAGGGCTTAGCATCTAGGATTCAAGGTTTAGGATTTCGGGTTTAAGGCTTTGGGCTTAGGGTTTGGGGTGACATTGCATGTTACTCCAGGCTTGGACCTCTTTCGCACCATGGTTCATGGGATCGAGAGTTATAGCACAAAAACCCACACTGACCATTTCTTGATAACTTCGGAAACTCAAATTAAGCCCATCTGGGACTAGTGCCAATCACCATTTGAAGTGCAGTCGCCTTGCCATGTGCCCCCTAACCCCAAACTCGAATCCGAAGTCGCTGAACACTACAGCCTCAAACCCTCAAACCCTAAACCCTCATCCCTAAACCCTGAACCCTGACCCCTGATCCCGAAACCCCGTACCCTACTCCCGAAAACCTAATCCCTAAGCCCTGATTCCTAAACGTTAATCCTTAAACCCCAAGCCCTGAATCCTGAATCCATCATTGTTTCCGCACAATCGATTCCTGGCCTCCCGGGGCCCCAGCTTGGAGTTTTAGGATTTAGGGTTTGGGGTAGTTTGGGGTTTAGGATTTAGGGCTTAGGCATCTCAGTACTAATAAAAATAGTAATAAGAATAATAATCACAATAATAATAATGACAACGATAGACATAATGGTAACAGCACGAACCATACTTGGAATAATCACGTCACGGAGGATCCGCAGTAACCCAGGACTAAAAGGCCCCTTCTTGAGCAGAGCTTGTTTTACAAGGAATTTAGGACCTAAAAAAAGGAAAAATTGCTTCATCAACACCCCTGCCTCCACTGAATAAAAACTACCCACCCTGCTAATCATAAAGATGTCCCCTGCGACTACGAAACTACGAGTTTCCATGCCAATCTCCGCTTGATTTTCCAGTTAGATCCACCGCCGCTCCAAGTTGTTCGGCACCAGAAGACGAAACCCATCTAAACCTTAACCTTAAAGTTCTAAGCCCATCTAAACCCTTACCTTCAAAATCTGAACCCACCTAAACCCTGGCCCTGAAACCTAAACCCATCTGACCCCCAACCCTAAAGTCCATACCCCAACTCTAAAACCCTAAGCCCCAAACCAATAATTACTATTTTGGTTTAGGGTTTAGGGTTTAGGTTATATTTCACAAAAATAAGAATAATAACAAGGGCTTAGGGTTGAAATGATTAGGTAACTTTCAATCATATAAACCAACAACTAGCCATAGTAAGATCAATAGCTAGCAATGGTAGAATAAAATCGTAAGTGTCAACACTCTAAGCCAATAACTAGTAGAGATCCTAAACCCTGAACCCCAAATCCCTAAACCCTAATCCCTAAACCCTAAATCCCTAAGCCCCTAATCCCTAAACCCGAAATCCCTAAACCCTACACCCTAAATCCCTAAACCCCTAAATCCCTAAATCCCTATACTTCACCGCGCCTGCGCGCGCTGCAGGAGCCCCAGCTTCACGGAGCGAAGGCCGAGCTGGTGCTCGGCGGACCTAGACTCCCGGAAAGTAACATGGAAACCCAAAAAGGGCCCCATAAAGACTACAGTCCTTTTTTAAAGGGGGGCTATATGGGTTTCAATGTTAGTTTGGGGGAGAGTAGCGGTTGGGAGGCTGTGGCGTTTAGGGGGTCTTAGGGTTTCAGGTTTAGGGCTTAGGGTTGAAGATTTCGGGTTTAGGGTTCAGGGTTGAAGGTTTTAGGTTTAGGAATGAAGGTTTCGGGTTTAGGGTCGCAGGTTTAGGGTTTAGGGTTGAAGGTTTAGGGTCTAAGATTTAGGAATGAAAGTTTCGCGTTTAGGGTTTCTGGAATCTGGCCGGTAACTCGGTCGGTTGCCTGAAGGCAACGCTTTCGTGGCCCTCATGTTTTAAGGAGCGCGTTGCATGGTCTGGTTCAATGTGAGTATCGCTGGGGCAGCTTTGGGGTAAGCACGTCCAGGCGTCCGGCTTGCAATGCTACACCTCTGTACCCCGAACCTTGAATCCCAAACTGCGAACCATAAATCCTCAAACCTAAACCGCAATCCTGGTCTAGACTCTGAGTCCAACAAGATAGACCTTATATTTCTTGTCCATTATCCCCATATAGACACCATATAACCCTATAATCCCTATATAGCCTATTGTAGTTTCCATTTTTCCATTATCCCGATGTAGCCCTGATATAACCCTATAATACTATAGTAATCCCTGCCACAGAAGAGCCAGAATCTATCGGATGCTATGCCGAAAAGAAGCGAGGAAACAAATTCGAGTGACTCCTGGAACCTCTGCGCTCCTCATGCCCTAACCAGAAACCCTAGAAACCAAACCCTAAAGCTTAGAAACCCTGAATGCGGTTTGGGGTTTAGGGTCCAGGGTTTAGGGTTTAGGGCTTAGGGCTTAGGGCTTAGGGCTGAGGGCTGAGGGTCTGGTAGTGCCCTTGAGCTGGAAAACGAAGACTTTGCACAAACTTGCTAGTTGTTAGTCAGGAATGAGGAATGGAAAAAAAATGGAAACTAGCAAACTATTGGGGATGTGATACATAGTATTGAGGCTATAGGGATCCATTTCCATTCCGTGAACCCTAAACCCTGAACCCTAAACTGGTACGTAACACTCGCGGCCACTCCCTCTGTACCTGTACATCAGGTATCCTCACATGGAGATTCCTCTTCAAATGGGATACCTGAAGGATTGAGGGACGTATGGGGACTGCAAAGGGGTACCGAAAAAGGATTCTGTAGAAGTAGTCTTGACAAACTCCCACAAAATCATGCTATGAGTTAAGAGCAGGAGAAGGAACGTCCAACCATGCCCCAAAAACTCTAAACCTCAAACCCCTACACCCCAATCCTTGAAACCAGACGCCTTTGAACCACCCGGAAACTGGCACCCTGAACCGTCATCCCTACAACGACTTGAAGCCTACCAGGGAAAAAGGTTTAGGCAAGCGCGGCGGGGGTGCCAAATAGCCTGCACGTCGGAGTCCAGTAGCTGGCATGGAGCGCTGTAGAAAAGGCCTTGAGAGCCGTCAATGTTGAGGAATCAAGGTGGGATCCACAGATCCTAATCCCTAAACCCCCTATGAACCCCTATTCCTCATTTCCAAATCCTAAATCTTAAGCACCACGCCTCAAGACAACGTGAACTTACAAGCTTTTAGGGTCCAGATACCTAGTTTTCTGTTGTTGAAAGCCTTTTAAGACTTCAAAAGGCGAATTACCCAAAGACTAAATCCTAAACTCTAAATCCCAGATCCTATGCCTTCATCCCTTAATCTTAAACCCACAGCCCTTAAGCCTGAACCCCAGACAGCCCAGAAAGACGTAGGGGACTTTAGAGAGCTTTTGGTTGTGCTACACGCACAGCTATATGTAAGTCATAGATACCCTGACCTACAAGGAACATGTTTTTGGGAGTAGGTAGGAAGAAAATCCTCATGCTAGCAAGTAGGACTGGGGTGTAGGGCTTCAGGTTAAACCCTAAACCCTAAACCCTAAGGGCCTAGGATGCTCCTGTTGGAGCCAAAGCACATTTAGGCTTTCATCCTTGAAGACGCAACATACAGCGGATACCAGAAATCCTGCATGAGCTTAGGTACCTCATACCGTGGGCCGTAAATCATGTCAAGCTTGAACACTGCTGGGTACCAGAAACCATATCCGGTGAAAAATGTGAAATAGTAATTTGACGAAATAATCAAACTTCTGAATGCCTGCACCTCTTGTCCCACAAGTGTGCTGAAGCCACAGTCTGGATAAACCGTCCTCTTCAAATCACTGCGTGTGAAGAACTTGCGCACAGAAGATCCGCAATTCCCAAAAAACGCAGCCACGCCACATGCCATCTCGGCACAGCGGTATGCACCTGGGTAGAGTCATTGTATGGTTGGCATAAACTCTGAGCACCTTTGTTAGGAGACCTCCTGACTCTTCAGAAGTGTCAAGTGCCGGGATGTTGCGAGACTCTGCTCCTGTGAGATCCAAGCTTCAGAGTTGACGGGATAGAGTTTAGGGTTTAGGGTTTAGGGCTTAGGGTTTAGGGCTTAGGGTATAGGGCTTAGGGTTTAGGGTTTAGGGTTTAAGGTTCAGGGTCCAGCTACCCTTCTTTTGGGTAGTAGAATGAATCAGGATTTGGCACCGGTCAGGTGAAGTAGGGCGTATAATGCAAGACCGATTCACTTAGAGTAGGGCTTTGGGCTGGTTTTCATACTCTAGTTCCTATGAGGGTTATGGAAACCATAGGGAAGATAGGGATAAAAGTAGGGTATACGTTGGGGACATATAGGGATAATGGAAAATAAAATGGAAACTACTATCATCTATTATGATGAGATGATATTGGTAATTATCGAGGTTTCCGCAGTGCCTCCACGCACTCAGTATATGCACGGCTTCTGCTTCCCTCCAAGTCTTTCCTGGGATACGAACCTACAATAGAGGCCTACAGTCGCCGTTCAGAAGATAGAATATGGGGTATATGGGGATCTTGATATGATTGCGGAGAAATCCAATTCTATCTACTTAAGGGTGACTATGCATGAATACCAACATCACTTTTACCATGTTCTTACATGGTGTCTAGGGCCACAAGGTTGGCATTTTGTAGGCTCATACAGTACACCCTAAACCTACAACCCTCGACCCTGCACAACCAGAACCCCGAGCCCGACATACCCTGACCTGAAACCCTGAAACCCTGAGCCCTATCCTAGCAGACGGTAATAAAGACCACGTGGCAAGTGTTCCTCACAGGGCTGCTAGAATAAGAACGCCCAACGTCTCCCAAGCAAGTGTTCATATACTACACCCACACTCGTTTCCCCCTAAATGACCTCAATCAAAGCCTGCGCGGCGTAGTATTAGTCTAAGACACTCATAACATTGGCGGTCGATGCTAGGGTCTAGGTTTTGGGGCTCATAAACCCTAATCCCTAATCCTCTTTCTGGATGCAGCATGCTTGCCTGAGTCGTTAAGCGCCCAGGTCCTCCTTCAAAAGCTTCTGGCCACGACTCGCCCCTATACAAATCCCACTTTCCCAAGCAGCTAGGGTTTAGGGCTCAGGGTCATCAAACTCAAGCACACCTTCTCCTGAAAAAAACCTCGCAACAGCAACACCTGTCAAAGAGTCGCATTGAACGTTGCAAATAGCAATAAAATGCAATGCGCTTGAACCCTCAGCGCAAACCCATCCCAAATAGAATCAACATTGGGATAATATTGGGATAAGATTGGGGTAATATTGAGGTAATATTGGGAAAATGGAAAATAAAATAGAAACTACTATAATAGGGTATATACGGGGGTGCTATTGGGATAATGGAAAAGAAAATGGATTCATAACAAAGGCAAACCCCCAAGGTTCGGGAGCTACCTATTCAGGCACCTCGGGGCGTAGTGTCCAGAACCCTAAACCCTAAACCCTAGATTATTCAATCTTTAGGATGAAAACCAAAAAAAGTACGTAATTTGGAGACTTGCCCCGAAGGGATGCTCTGAACCCCTATAGTCCCCTTACGCAAGTAGAACATGGTATTATTTAGGAAGACCCCCCCTGTATACTCTTTCGAGGGCGACGACGTCTGCCTGCTGCTGCTGCCCCCCCCTGTAATAGTGGTATAGTAAGAATATAAGAGGACCCTAATATAATCCTTCCTATTCCTTATAGTCACTATTACTGGGTGAGGGTCCACCTGAGGTCTTAGTAGGGTTATATAGGGATAATGGAAAAGAAAATGGAAACTACTATATTAGAAAAGGTAAATATTGGGGCTATACTCCCTCTTAAGTAGATAGAACATGGCTTTGGGTATATTATAATAAGATCCCCATATACTCCATATTCTATCTACTTAAGGGGGACTATGAACCCTACACCCTGAGAGTCGGGCGCAAAACTCCGCGCGCACATAGCAGACCGAGCCTCAAAGCGATTGGCATGTGTGACGCATATATATATATATTAGGACTCCCAAAAAGATATAGCCCAAAATACAACTTGTACTTACAACCCGGTACTTCTAAACTAAGCACCTAAGTCTGCTAACATGGTCATGTTTAGGTTACATCTTGGGTACCCCCAACCCGGTTATATTAATGGCTATCTATATACACATATATATATATACATATCTATATATATATACATATCTATATTGCACTGATTATCCAACTATACTGAGTGGGAGCAGTATCGAAATTATCGTATAACCCCACACAGAACCATATGGGCTATAGTCTAAACTCCTAGTATCCCCCTTAATATTCCCCTTGATAACCTTTATAGTACCCTCCTATAGTATCCCTTATATAACCCCCTCTTTAAGGAGCTTTGACTATAGCTCACATTAGGGGACTGGCGAGGCTTAGGCTACAAGTACTCTGAACCCAAACCCTGATCCTAAATCCTAAACCCTTAAATCCTAAACCCTAAACCCTAAACCCTGAGCCCAAAACCCTAAACCCTAAACCCCCAAAACCTTCAAGTAGGATAGGGTTTAGGGTTTAGGGTTTGGGTATTCCATTGTTAAGTGTTGGAATTCAGGGTTAAAGTTTAGGGTGTCAGTTAAAGGTCTAGCGTTTCGGGTTTGAGGTTTAGAGTGTAGAGCTTAAATCAACCGCTTAAGACTTAGGGGTAGCCACTGAAGGCATAATGCTGGGACAAAAGTACAGAGGATTCCTTGCCTGATGGGTTTAGGGTTTAAGGTTTCCGCGAAGCCCTGGGTCCAAGGCCCTGGCGTGAAACCGCAAAATCCTAACAGTCCAATACCAACCACCACAACCTGCTAAAACCTGAACTTTGAACCACAAGCTAAGCCCTCAAGCATAAACCTCAAATCCCGAAATCTACCAAAACATACCCAATCCCAAACCCTATACCGTAAACCCTAAACCCTAAACCCTAAATGCTAAATCCCAAATCCTATACCGTAAACCCTATGCGACGAAGCTGAACCCTGCACCCAAATCCTAGGCCGGCGGCTGCGCATCCAGCTGGCGCTGCAATGGAAAGGCTGCACCAGGCTCCAATAGCCTAAGGGAATTTTCATAAATAATCAAATATATAGTATAATATAGTATAATACAATATAGTATGTTAAAGTATAACACAATATGACATAATATGATACAATATAGTAGATTGGGAAAGGTAGGGTTTGGGGATTCAGGCTCGGGCAACCTTGGGATCCGGGATGAAGATATTTTCCATCCCCAAACAGAGTGGAAGGAAAAGAGAGAGCATTTCATCATTTAGGATTCCGGGTTTGGGATGTAAGTCCAGACCCTAAAGCCTAAACCCTGAACCCGACACCCTAACTGCGGACCCGAAACCCTAAATCCTAGCTTCCCAGAACCCATCTTGTCAGGCTGTTTCACCGCATAGTAGAAGGTGGGGGAGGATTCGCATTGCTACCAGCTCACATAAACCACCCCAGAATTTCTGCACTGCCTACACAGTGTGCATAAGGTTCGGGGGGAGCATGTATACAGCTTTGCAGGAGTTGGTTACATTGTTCGGCCTACGATATCATGTTTCTGATCTGCGCAGGCTCAGTTGCTTGAACCGTCTTGCACCAGCAGGCGTTCTCTTAACCAGTTTGCGAACTAATCTACGCAGTCCATTCTCTGCGTTGGAGTGCTAGAGGCTGAACCCTACAATAAAGAGTAGCGTTATCAATCCGAACTGAAGAATTAGAAACATAGATTTGCCGAACGACAGTGGTACTTGGGAAACTGAAAAAGGAGTGGCCAATATCATAGTGGCTTGGCGGATCACCACTTAACGGATAAGGTGTAGGAGGCGGGAGCATTGCTGAGCCGAGTTAGAGAGAAGAGCCGTATCATCCGCGCACTCTAAATCCCAAAGTGGGCCGGCAGTGTCAATGATCCCCGACAGCATACCATAGGTAGAAGTGTAGGAACTCTCAACATCGTAAAAGAGGTGGGTGAGGACAAAATTCAACAGACGGAGGCCTCGGGTTAGACAAGATTCCGAAGTAGAGCCGGAGTCTCGCACCCCAAACGTGGCATGTGGTTAGTTGGGAATGGAGGAATGGAAAAGAAACTGAAAACTACTATAATGGGTTAAATAGGGACTACTATAAGGATCCATTCCTTCATTCCTAGCTAACCAAAGGCCAGAGACTTGGGGGGTTCATAAAAGAGCCAGAATGGAGCGGACCACTTGGTCTGGGACACCCATGTGTTGGAGAGAAGACTGAATATTTTCAAAACGTAGAAAACGGGATGCCTCTTCATTCTTGGTGGATACGCTCCCCTTAATGATACCTCTGCGACAAACCAATTCTGGAAGATGAAGTACACACCCTAAACCATAACCCCTCTCTCTCTCAAAGCGCTCAGTCTTGCAGCTCCTTGTTGGCGTTTCATATCAGGTTCGGGAAAGCAAGCTACATGTTGGTATACATACACTAACCGTACATCTTTTCACAAAGACCCGCTCCATGTTGGTTTAGGCCTTAGGCTGTAAGGTTTCAGCTTTAGGTTTAAGCTTTAGGGTTTAGGATTTACGGTGTTTACTCTTTAATCCCCCAATAAAAGTTAAACTTTCAGCTTCCTTAATGTGAAACAGGGGAACTCTAGCAATTAGCAAGTGACGAGGTTGTGGTAAAGTCCCACTTAGGACGTTATATGCTCTATATCAGGCATAGATACAGGATTCAGGGTTCAGGGCTTCCAAAAAATCAGGGGTCCATTTTGGGTTCGTGGAATAAGGATAATACTACATCGCGGTCTATACTGGGACCGGTATTTCGAGAAAGCTCTAAACCCTTGAACCCGAAACCCTAAATCCTAAACCTGTTTTAGGGTTTGGGCTGAGTGTTTGGGGTTCGGGGTCTAATGAAGACCCCTTACTAATAAACCCCCTCCTGAATAGATTCTAAAATTCAGGCCCTTCAAAGGAGAGGGTTTACTAATCATGGCTACAGTAGCCAAACCCTAAACCTTAATCCCCAAACCCTAAACCCTAAACCCTAATCCCTAAACACCAAACCTCTCCCCAAGCTCCCTGCGCCCGTGCACCGGCTCGAGAGATGAGGTAGGCAAAGGTGCCAAGTGGTGTCCTCCCTGACCTCATGTGGGCCATATTAGGGTTATGATAGGGTTATATGGGGATAATGGCTATATTGGGATTATGTAGGGATTATGTAGGAATTATATTGGGGCTATAGGGGCTATAGTCTAAACTCCTAGTATCCCCCTGAATAACCCGTATAGCATAGGGTTTAGGGTTTGGGTTTAGGGTCTAAACTCCTGGTATCCCTCTTCATAACCGCTATAGTAACCCCTTTTAATCCCCTATACAATCCCCTTTGAAGAGTTCAGACCCCAAACCCTAAACCATAAATCCTAAGCCCTATATAATCCCCTATATAACCCCCTCTGAGGAGTTTAGACTATGGCTCATGTCCACGAACTGCAGACCAAGAGAGTTTAGGGTTTAAGGCTCAGGGTGTAGGGTTGAGGATTACGGGGTTTGTAGTTTAACGTGTAGGGAGGTTTACAGTTGGGGTTTAGGGTTTGGGGACAGTTCTGGGTGTTCAGAGGTATGGAGTTTCATTCTTGGTCTGTAGCCATAAGACATACAGGTTCCCCTACCCTAAATCCTAAACCGTAAACCTTAAACCCTGAACCCTGAACCCTAAACCCTAAACCCTGAACCCTACTGGTCGTTCGTGGTATTCAACTCCGACCTTCCAAGCTCAGGGGAAGCTCAACCCTACACAGAGCCTCGCATCCCTCAAAATGACTCAGGGTTTAGAGTTTAGGGTTTAAGGTTTAGAGTTTAGGGTTTAGGGTTTAGGGTTAAGGTTTAGAGCTAAAGTCTGCGGAGGTTGAAAATGTCCCTAGAGTAACAGCATGTAAACGGGATGATATTAAGGGCTGTACATATTCAGATTATACTTATTGTGCAACTGTTACCCGGTGGGGGCAGTACCCAACCTAAACCCCATGAAATCCTTTTATAAGTCTTCATATAGTTGCTTCCATTCCATTGTCCATATCCTTTCCCATTTCAAACCCCATTATTGGGGTAACACTCCTCGTCCACGTTGACAAGTTGAAGCGTGCCCCCACGACCCCTGAAGGATGCACAAGCCCCAAGAAAATGAGATGAGTTAGAATGATAAGTCGAGGAAGGCTGCGTGAAGTTGAGATCCGCAAGCATAAAGGCATACCGTTAAGCACGAAAAACGCAAGCAAAACTGGACTTACATGAACCTCAGGCGGTAGTTTGCAAAAATAGGGGTCCCCTCATATACCTGCAAAATACCACTATCCTGCTTATAAGCCTCCAACCCTAAACCCTGTAATGCTTGGAAACTCCTACGTCCCAAGGAAGCAGCCACCGCTCCAGGGGCCCAGAAGTCTTGAGGGGTCCTGCTGGCGGGGTGAGGGTTCATGTGGCCTAGGAGTCAGGGTTTAAAGTTTAGGGGTCAAGGTTCAGGATTCGAACGTTCAGAATGCCTAGAGGTTTGGGTTGTACGCTGTCCCCAGTGAAGGTCTGAGGATTTCAGATGGGGGTCATAGAAATGGAAAAGCGGCCTCCTGTGTTGGATTTGCTTTTGCAGTCGTTCATACGCATGCTAGATGTTCTTGATTCGTGTCTGGGGTTCTGGCGAATAACTATCAAGGAGTGAGGGGTAGTTTCCATGTTCTTTTCCATCATCCATATATAATCCCAACATAACCCAATATAACTTGGGTACTGCCCCCCCTCAGTAACAGTTGGATACTAAGTATAACATGGTTATGTATAGCCCTTAATAGTACCCCTAGTATAGACTGTTACTGGGTGGGGGCAGTGCCCAAAAAATAACCCTAAACCCTAAACCCTATATAACCCATTATGGTAGCTTCCATTTTCTTTTCCATTATCCCAATATAACCCCCACATAACCCCTATAACCCTATATATCCCTTTAAAGGGACCTAGGGTTTCCATTTTCTTTTCCATTACCCCAATAATCAGACTCCAGGTGAAGTGAGGGGTAGAAAGATTTGAAGGCCTCGTGCTGTGGTCTATTGAGCCTTGAGGCGCATGCTTGGCCTCTGAGAACCCTAAACCCTAAACCCTACAGCCCTAAACCCTAAACCCCAAAACCTAAACCCTAAACCCTACACCCTAAACTGGTGGCTGTCAAAGATGGTGTGAAACCATGTCACTCCCTGGAAAGGGCTTCATCCCTTCGTACTAATATGAAAAAAACACCCCACTCCCAATGTTAGATGATTCCCCAGTATATAAATATTTGTATATAGATATACAGATATAGATATATAATATGTGCCTTTGTACATATATACATATATATACATACAAATATATATAGAGAGAGTCTATGATAATAAATGTTAGGGCTGGGGGGTTGTTTGAAATGAGCATGGGGGGGATTAGCTACCTTGTGCGTGTCTCCTGGAAATATAATGATACCACAGGCCACCTAAACCCTAAGCCCCCAACCTTAAGCCAGATCCTGCATGGAAAGTTGTCCAAGGCAAAAGCTCTGTCTGACCCAACGGATAGTACTTGCGGCCGCGTTTCGTCAGGGACTCCAAAAACTTACTGGCTTTCAGTAGGGAAATACTAACAACCGGTAAAATAATTATGACACAAAAGCCTTAGGTCTGAATTGCTCCCCTGAAGCCCGAAACCCTGAATCAGCAACCCTCAACCCTAACCCCTAGATCCCAGACTCTGAATGTCCCTACATAACCGCCTGTAATCCCCTTAAAGGGCTTTCCCCTCCCCCTTAAAGACCAACAGGTTAAAATCTGACCCTGAAACTCCAGGCCCCAAGTATCCCTACATAACCCCCTTAAAGGGCGTTCGCCCCTTAAAGCACCAACAGGTAGATCCCTTGGGCCTGCATCTCCCAGAGCGAGGTGAACAATGCCTTGGCCATGCCTCTAGTTGTTCAGAGCACCCATTGGGGTAATGTAGGGGTTATAGAGGGGTAACAAACTCCTAGCATCACCCTTGATAACACCTGTCATAGTCCCTCCTATAATTGAGAATCAGATGGACCAAATGGAAAAGAAAATGGAAAACGAAATGGAGACTAGGGAAACTATAGGGGTGTGTATTAGGGGGAAGGAAAAGAAAATGGAAACTGCTATAGTCTATGGGGATAACGGAAAAGAAAATGGAAACTACTGTAATGGAGTTTTTGGGTTCAGGGTTTAGGGTATGGTGTTTACGGCTTGGGGTATGGGGTTCAGGTTTTGGGGTAAAGGGTTTAGGGTATGGGGTTTGGGGTTTTGGGGTTTTAGGTTTGGGGTTTAGGGCTTAGGGTTTGGGGTTTGGGGTTTGGAGTGTAAGGTTTGGGGTTTAGGTTTCATTGTCGGTTTGGGGTTTAAGGTCTGGATGTAAGGTTTAGGATTTAGGGTCTGGGATGTTAATGGTCAGGAATCATGGTTTAGGTGTGGAGCTCGGGGTCCTCCGGTCAAGATAAAAATGTTCTCCACATACGAGGTACCAAAAACGGAGTACTGTGCGGAGAACATTTGTTATCGGGGCAAGTGTCTTTCTAGCAAGGGAAGGATAAGAAAGTAGGACTTGTAGGATCCACATTGGAATTTGTTCTGAAAGGTTCAGAGTTTCAGGCAGTTTTCTTCAACGACTGCCATGGGTTAGCCGAAGTATGCTAAAAGAACTTATGCTGAGCGGGTTTATGGTTTAGGGCTTAGGATTTAGGATTATGGACTTAGAAACAGGCATCAGGCTTAGGATTCCAGGTGAAGGGGTGCAGGGTCAAGGGAGGGTCAAGGGCGGGTGTAGGGAGGATTTGATGTCAGGGTTTAGGGCTCAGAGACTGGGGCTTAGGATTTAGGATGCATGGCTTGGGGCTTTAGCCTGTTTGGGGCTCAGAGATTAGATCTTGGGGGCTCGGGGCTTAGGATTCACGATTTGGCTTGGGGTTTTAGCCTTGGGTTCGGGGTTTGGGGCTTGGGATTAAGTTCTTGAGGTTTACGGTCAGAGTTTAAGGTTTCTTTGCGTATTAGGGTTTTAGGTTCTCATGCACTAAAACCTGCAGATCTGTTTAAGGGCTTAACAAATGTTATGCAGCTTCTCTCGGAAGACCCTTCCCTAAACCTGAAAACACAACGACTCAGCGCTTTCAAGATGTTTTTCGGGACTCAATATCAAGGAATCCCCATGTTGTAGGGTGGGCATTCCGTTTGGGGCCATGGGTTTAGGGTTAAGAGTTTAGAGTAGCGCATACGAGGCCCCATAAAGACGACTTGTTCTTTTCAGGGAGAGCTAGTTACATCAGTTTCCCTGCTGGCTTAGGGATCCGGATGTTGTGGATTATGGTTCAAACTGGGTCACAACACGACTCAGCTACGCGGTGAAGGATTTTGTGTTCAGGGTTTAGTGTCCAAGATTAGGACTAGCTTACAACATGAATAGACTCGGCACGCATTCCCACCCAGACACACAGCCAAACCATAAACCCCAAAACCCTAAGGCAATCCCAACACCAAAGAACCTGCAGGTTGCACTTCTCGGTGGCACATTCAAAAAAAAACACCGATCTGCCCTAGACCCGCAAGCCCCTAAACTGTAAACCTCTAAACCCCGGTGCCTTACCCACAACAAAGCAAATGAAAATCATCTCTAGCTTCGATTCATATCCTCGTGTTAGAGCCTCAGCCCCGAGCCCTAAACCCTCTAACCCCCGTCTTATCTGTGTATTTGTATAAATATATATATATATACATATATTTATATATACATATACATAAATCATACTTTATATACATATATAACCCTATAAACCCCTAGTATGTAGATGTGAAAGCCGAAAGCGTTCCGCCACCCGAGACTGAGGCCAGCCAAGATAGCAGATGTGCCACCCTTCTGGAAGCTGTCTAATCACCTGGCTCTGTTTTAGAAATGGTTTAGGGTTTAAGCTTTCTCGAAATCTTTTAAACGGGCTACTTAGGAGTTATTTAGGGTTCATACATGGGGGTACATAGGGGTCATAAACCCTAAACCCCGTAACCGTATAAGGTTTATATAGGGTTGCATGGGGAGGTATGGGGATGAGGGCTTTGGGAGGTTTAACCCTAACCCTAAATCCTAAACCAGGTTTAGGGCTTTCGGTTGCTTGAGGTCTGGGGTGCAGGGTTTGGGGTGATATAGGGTTTGGAATTTAGGGCTTAGGGTAATTTAGGGTTTAGGGTAATTTAGGGTTTAGGGTTTAAGGTCTAGGGTTTAGGGCTCAGGGTTTAGGAGTCCTATAACCCTGTATTCCAAATAGTAGTTCTCATTTTCTTTTCCATTAGGCTTATATACCCCCAAATGATCGTTTCCATGTTCTTTTCCATTATCTGTGTGTATATACATATATATATATGTATATCCTATATAACCCCCATGTATACATAAAGATGAAGTCATGCCGCTGACCGCCTTGCATCGCTGGAGAGGGACAAAGCCATGTATACATGCTTTGTGTAATTGCATCCCTTAGGCCAGCCAGCGCAAGGACCATGCTTGCAGATGGCTTTGTAGAAGCATGAGAAGGTGCCGTGCACGGCAAACTCGGGGGCTGATTCGCTTGAGAAACGCCAAACCGCGCTCTCATCGGCTACCCGCCGGTCAGTGTGATCTTGAACGGGCTTGATCCACCACATGTCTTCCAGTCGGCGATTGCAAATCTTTGGTTGTCGTTACAGAACAAAACTTTTGGTATGTAGGGCCGGCTATGTGTTCACAATGTTCTTGATCGGCGGATTCAAGGCTTCGGGCCTTAAACCCTAAACCCAAAGAAGGGTTCGGGGTTTCAGAGTTCAAGGTCGGAGGCTCAGAACTTAGATTGTGAGGCTTTAGATCTCTAGGGTTCGGCTTTGCATTCTGAGAGGCTCCGTGTCTTGGAAATCAAGCCGCTCAACCCTGAACTCTTAGAGTTCAGGGTCAGACCTGGACCTTGAACCCTACATCTAAAACCCGCAACAGAGCGCCATCTCCCTCTGACAAAAAGGGTTGGTGTGTGAAAATGTAAAGCCCTGGCAAAAGCTCCACCAAAAAAATCCGCTAAACCTTCAAACCTGAACCCTACCTCCTAGATCCTAAGCAACCTTAGACAGTAAAACCTAGAACTTAAACCCTCAAGCCTAAGCCCAACACCTCAAATCTTACAGCCTAAGTTCTAGATCCTAAAACCTGGGACCTAGGTCCTCAGCAAAAATATCCTAAACCCTGGACACCAAATCCCAGCCCCCAATCCCTGAACCCTAAATCCTAAACCCTGCAAGCCCTGGACCCTCGATTTTCAAAACCCTAAGTCCTGAACGAAGCCCTATGTCCTAAACCTTGAGTCCTCAAACCTACACAAGAAATCGTGAACCACCATACCCTAAACCCTAGGCGCTAAATCCTAAACCAACAAAACCGTAGATCCCGAATCCTAGACCCCCAAACCTGAAGTCCTAAGACCCAGGTTACTAAATCCAAATTCCCCAAACCGCGAACCCCCTAAACCTATCCCTATAAGCCCTCAAAGATCTCTAACTGTCCCCTGGTTTCCTAGGCCCTAAACCCTAAAACCCAAACCCAAAACCCCAAACCCCAAACCCCAAGACCTAAACCCTAACACTACAAGAATACCCTTGGACCAGCGCCTTCGCTACCTGCTCTTCAAGGTCTGCTGCCACCCAAAGGAGATCCTACAAGCTTAGGGTTTAGGGTTTAAGGCGTATGAAAATTTTGAAGGTACTAGGTGTAGGGTTGGGGGTTAAGGATTTCAGGGTTCAGGTTGTAGGGCTTAGGGCCTGGAGTTCAGGCTTTGGGGTTAAGGATTTCAGGGTTTAGGTTTCAAGGTTTAGGGACCTTGTTGAGCTCCTGTTAAGTTGAAATGCCATGCTGAAAATTCCTCTTTGGGAAGCTGACAAGCTTCCTACAAGCTTTTGCATGAAGGTTCCAGCGTCAGGGCTAATGGATTCAGGCATGCGAGGCAGGAGTGAAGGTTTGGAGTGGAAAAAGGTTTAAGCCCTCAAGAGCTTTAGGGTGAGAAGGCTTCGCGAAACAAGGGTTAAAGAAGACAAGCAAGGAAGCAAAGGAGGGCAAGGGAAGGAAAAGAGAAAGCCTCTTTCAGGTGCATACGCGTTGAAACTCTTTCGCTTGGAGCACGACAAAATTCAATAGGATGGGCGCTGGTTCGTCAGCACACAAAGATCCCTGCTTTGAGGTCTAAGCTTCTTGAAATCTTCCCTAAATCTAGGTGTTGGGATTGAGAAACAACATCGTATAGACCTACTGGCCCACTGCTAGCTCTGCCAACATTCCCTAAGATCAATGAAGGGATTCAGTTCCCCAACCCCTGCAATAAGCACCCTGTACAGCAACTATCTTATGACTAGAATAGGATTTACGTTGGTGGCTGGTTAACTAAAATCTTCTTGTTAAAAATAGCTGGTTCTGAAATACAACACAAGCTCCCCTCTCTCCCTCCTTTGTAAGTTGCTATGCAGACGTGCCCAACACAAGTATGCAAAACCGTCCATTCCCCCTCCCCCTCCCCCTCCCTCACCCAAACCTAAACCCTAAACCCTTCCTTCCCCCTTCCCCTCCCCAAACTCACTTCCCAAACTCTTTAGCCCTGCAAGGCCCAGGCATCTTCCAATACCAGCAGCCACTCCTGTCAGCTTGCTATTTGGAAGGTTTAGGGTGGAGGCTTAATCTTTGGGATCAGATTTAGGATTCATGGTTTAGGCATTAGGTTTGGTCTTTAGGCTTTAGGGTGTCAGGTTTAGGCGTTAGGCTACAGGCTTCAGGCTTAAGGGTATACGGCGCAGTGGCTAGTTGTAAGTGGGGTTATATTTGGGTTCTATAGGGCGTAGAAGGGGATATGTAAGGCGATATAGAGCGCAGGGCTTTGGGGCTTAGGATTTGCAACAAGGAGTGGGATGACAAGGGCAACAGGAGAGCCAGATCATCCTGGAGGTCCATTTCAGGTACCCTATACCACAATTCAACAAAGAATCTAGAACCATAACATTCTTAACAATCAAGGCCAATTCAGGGGACTTATACTTGGGAGGTTTAGGATTCTGGGGGCTTGCGGTTTAGGAGTTTTAGATGCGCCTTGCAGTGCCCTCTGCAAAATTTACACGCAAACCCGGCTGAAAAGAGAGAAAAGGTTTGGGCTTTAGGTTTAGGGTTCAGGTGTAGGGCTTAGGGACTAAGCAAGGCCCCTGTCCAGATCCAAAAGAACTCCGGAGTGGCGGTACCAGAAAGAAGATGTAATCTTACTCCATAGTGGGGTCTATAGTATCCCCAATTCCAATACTACTCTAAAGCCTTAAGCCTACACCCCTAAACCCCTAAACCCTTGACCCCTAAACCCCCTAAACACAAACCCCCTAAGCCCCCTAAAACCCCTTAAATCCCCTCAATCCCCTAAACCCCTCAATCCCCTAAATCCCCTCAATCCCCTGATTTATAATACGCCTCAACCAGGGGCTGAGCCTCAACAGGAGCCAAAGAATCAATAGAGTGCTTAGGGCTTAGGGTTTAGGGTTGAGGGCTTAAGATTTAGGGGTTTAGGGTTTCAGGTTTGGGAGTTATAGGGTTTAGGGTGTAGGGGTCTAACCTTTACCCTGAACCCTAAAGGAACCCACGGCCGACAGAAGGGAAAAAGGGGGGTACTAGGGAGCCATGTAAACCCTGGAGCCCCAGAACTTGTAATAAGGGGGTATTAGTTACCAAGAGCCCTGAAAGTAGGACCCTACTATGGTCGCGTGATGTTTTTTAAAGTCCTTACTACAGGGTTGGCACGGGGTTGCTGAAACCGCCATACTATCAAGTCTTAACCCTGAATCCTCAACGCCTTCGAACCTACATTCCAAACCCTCGAGCCACCAGCTCAAATGCCTACATGGTTTAGGGTTTAGGGTTTTGGGCTTTTGTGTCTAGATCAGGGTAGGTTTAACCTATTCATAACAGTACCTACAATCCAAGGCCAAGGAAGTATGTAAGCCCCCTAATAGCCCCAATATGGTAAGGAGCACGTTAAAGAAAGAATGAAAATGCATTATAATCACCTTGAGGAAACAGAAAGACCGTTTCAGCAGTCATGTGACAGTCACGCGGCCATCGTTTTGATGCGGAACGACGTGACCCCCCGTGCTAGCAGTCTGCAAACCCGAGAATGCTTACGGCCAACCTTAACTCTTTTTCTGAGCCCTGATGCCCAGACACCCAACCTTTGATTCCCAACGCTGAATCCGAAACCCTAAGCCCGAACCCTACAATCCTAAAAGCATACCAGTACATCCTTAACCCACAACACACATCCCAAATTCCTGGAACCCTACCAGAACCCCCAAACCCTGAACCCTTTGCCAAATGCCTGGTCCCGCAAGTCCACATCAGACACGAAAGCCTCCCACAAAACCTTGACAGCAAGCTTATTGGCCACTTGTAAGGCCCTATTGCGGGAGTTGAGGTTTAGTTTTAGGATCCATTGCAAGGTTTATTATTCACGGCTCGGGGTTTGAAGGTCAGCGTGCCTCCTCGTAGGAATTAAGAAACTATCTTTCACAGCTTTGTACGCTTTCCTGGCTTTCCTTCAATTCAGCCCCTAAACCCTAAACTCTAACCCTCCTATCAGCTAGTCAGCAGGCAGCACAGCTGTCTCGCTAAACCGTCGTTTTACGACCTCTGCTTTGTAGAACACATCCTGCATGATCCCAAAAACAACTGGTTTATCCCTGTAGGGTTCCTGTAGAAGGGAGTGCTACCCCAAAACCGTAAATCCGAGACCTTCACAAGAATTTGGCTCCAGGCGTACAAATCTCAACTCTGTCAACCATCAATCCTCACACAATAAACTCGAGCGTCTGAATCCTGGACCTTCAACTCCTAAAGTCAACATAAACACCCTCCGAAAGCCCCCCGATGCCCCAAAAGCTTCCCTGGTTTAAGGTTGTGGTCTTTGGGCTTAGGGTTTAGCGCCTGCTGCATAGTAGGAGAAGTAAAAATGCGTAGGAACCGAAATCGCGGACTTCATACAAACTACTAGGAAACATTCCCCCCTTCTTGATTGAGCACCTAAAGCCGAAACCTTGGACAAAACCGACGCAATCTAGAATTTCAATTTCTTTTCCCTAAACACTGAGCCCTAAACCCTAAAGCCTAAACCCTAAACCCTAAACGCTAAGGTGCACCACTTAGAACCTCAAATCCCGCGATCACTGGGGCAGAGGCTTTATGAGATAAAGCGCAACCCACCGCACCTGGCCTCAGAAAGTAGTGGCTTAGGGTTTAGGGCTTTGATTGGTAGATGGGTTTAGGGTTTAGTAATATGGGCCCTTAGCCCTTTTAGGGGGACTCTAGGGACCCTTAAGCGTACACATAGAGTATTAGTAGGTATATAAGGACCCCAGGGTTCAGGGCTGATAGTAGGGGCCCATGGTATTAGCCCTAGAGTGATAACAGGATCTGGCATCTAGGGGTGTAGGGGATAACAGGAATACGGAAACAGGGTGTGGAGTTTAGGGTTAACTCTAAACCCTAAACCCTAAAACTCAAACCCCAAACCGCCAGGTGGGCTATGGGCTTAGGGGGTTCGTCAGGATTGCCTTGGGTCGAGACAGCTAGGCTTTTGGCCGGTTCAGCCACTCAGGTTTAGCATATATTGGTTCAAGGTTGCAGTATTTAGTTGTTTCCATTTTTTATTTTCCATTATCCCAATACAATCCCTACATATTATAGTAATTTCCATTTTCTTTTCCATTATCCCCATATAACCCCAATGTATAGCTGCAATATAGAAGGGATCAAGGTGACCTTAGACCCTAAACCCTAAACCCTAAACCCTGCGACCCTAGACTAGTGAGCGGAACTGAAACATGACAGCTTACTGGGTTGCTGTTAAGGAACTTAATTTAAGTTACTATATTGTGGAAACCCTATTAATTACTATATATACCCATTATGGTAACCCTAAACCCTAAAACCTAAACCCATTATGGTAACTTAATTCAAGTTCCTTAACAGCAACCCAGCTTCGGGTTCGGCTTCAAGCTTCTACACTGTGGGCTCAGGGTTTAAAGCTAAGGGGTTTAGGGTTTAGGGTTCAGGGTTTAAGGCTTAGGGGTTTGTCTTGGCGGCTCTTTTGACTTAGTAGGTCGACTTTGTATCCCAAGGATCCCTATCATAAGTGAGAGAACGCCTTATCACCAAGTTTTGGATGCAGAAATGCCACCAGTGCAATGTCTGTCCGTCTTTTTGCTTTGCGCAGTGGACAAGATACAAATTGGACTAGAGATTTGGGGTACACCGTATCATAGTACTACTCATAGTACTACTCGGATCGTATAATTTTGCAGTACAGGAGTTTCTCGAAATCAGGATTGCCCCACAAGTTGACCATAAAATGCCAAATCCAAGAGTTAGACGAAAAAAAGCCAACACCCTAGCCTCAACCCTAAACCTAATGAAGCTCCAAACTCTAAACCCTAAACCCAAGGAAGCTCCTCAACTTTAATCCTTAGCCCCAAACCTACTGAAATTCCAAACCCTAAACCCTCAACCCTACAGGCTCAGAAGACCCAAAATTTCACGTTTGGGATTTAGGGTTTTGGCTTCAGGATTTTCAGTTTTGGGTTTTGGGTTGGGGGTCCCTTGTGGGAGCCAATATTCAAAAGACTATATAGGTTTGGGGTTTAACGTTTAGGCTTTAGGGTTAAACGCCAAAGCCTCAATCAAAAACCTTAAACCCTGAGCCGTTGATGCTAAATCCCATGGCCCCAAAACCTCCGCCTTATATCTTAAAACCTTAAGCCCTTAGCACAAAGCTCCGTAAGTTAAAGCCTTGAGGCACTGAACATCCCAAAGCTCCAACTTTAAATCCGAAGGCACTGAAAATGTCAAATCCACTTCGCCGGATCATGCCTCGGTTTGGGGTTTGGGGTTTAGGGTTTATGGTTTAGGGTTGGAAGGTCCCCTAAACCCGAAACCATAAACCCACTTCTGGGCTCCTGACGTCATGTGGAGCCAGTCGTGATTCCAGCAACTGGTCGTTCCTTGGGGATTTAGCGCCTATAGGGTTTAGGGTTGTGGGTTTTGGGTTAAGCGTTTAGGGGAATGGCCCCTTTGGGAATGCAAGTGGTGAAGCCTGTGCTTCTGGGAATGAAAACGGTTAAGTTTTGAAATGAGGGTCTAGGGTTAAACAACTTTAAAAAGAGATATGTGGGGGTGGGCATATTATGCAACAAAAACAAAAACGGCGAAGGAAATGCAAAAGAAAATAGAAAACGCAATGGACACTCGGCTTTGCATGGTTCAGGGTGTCTGCTGTAGGGTTAGGATCTGAAGACATATGTTTGCCGGAGTCCACTTTCACACATGAAAGACTGTAGAGCTGAACAGCTGCAGTGGTCAGCCTTCCGCTTAGCAAACTTGAGAGTCGCTCAGATCCCCCTGACTTGGTGTGGGTAGGGTTTAGGGTTTGGGGTTTGGGGTTTAGGGTTTGGGGTTTGGGGTTTAGTTTAGGGTTTAGGGTTTAGGATTTAGCGTTTGGGGCTTAGGGCTTTTAAGTAAGTATCCCAAGATGGCTCGGTTTTATTCTAGGGGCCACGAAAACAAAGGCAGCATTTTGCAAAACTCCTGCTTCGACGCCGGGACATCGACTCCCAAACTTTATGATCCGAACTCCACCTCACAATGGCAACCCTTGAAGCCTTAAACCCAAAAAGCCTTTAAGCCCAAAGAAGTCAGAGGTGTCGCGACCCTTTAAAAAATTGCAAGCCATCCGCAATGATCTGGGACCAAGGTGGGCATGAAGTTGTTAGGATTTGGGGTTCAGGGTTTTAGGTATGGGTTTGGGGTTCAGGGCTGTAAGTCTGAGAGCGATGGTGCCAAGAAGAAGGAGCAGTACGTGGGTTAATATACTGTGCCCTTGTCAGAAAGTCTAGCTTTTCCTGCGGAATGTACTGAAGGACTATTTCCTCCAAGCCCCAAACACAAAACCCTAAACCCTAGGCTGCAAACCCGCAACTTAAGCTGTTCGGATCGCAGACCCCTTGGGCTGCCGCCTTCCAGCATCTCGAACCGTGGCTTCACCTGAAGGAGATGGGAGTTTAGGGTTTCATGTGTAGAGTTCCCTTCTATACCCCTAGATATACTACAGTCCCTACTCTATGAAAACCCAACGAGGGGGGCCCCAATTTTTTACAACCCTCAGATGAATCCGAAGCTTAAGGAGCTTTCCCTCTTTTGGGTTAAGGCTTTATGATTTGGGGTTTACGGATTCAGGCAGTTAGGTTCAGTTCAGGGATCAGTCCTTGGGTTTTTGGGCCTCAGGTTCGGTTTCGGGTTGAAAATTCTACGGTTGAGGGTAGATGATTTAGGGTTTAGGGTGTAGAACTCCGGGTTTTGGGTGACTCTGCCTTCTCTGCTTCAAGGTCTGCCTGTCCTGTGTATGCAAGCTCGACATCTAGCTCCAAGTACAGAAGTCCAGGAATGATAGACTCCTTAGAGCTCTCTACTTCAAGAAATTAGCTGACTGCACGGCCCTCCTAAAGGTTAAACTATGAAGTTCCTCTAGCCTAGTTCGTCCGAAGCCCGAGAAAACAAAAGAGGCCCAAGATGCAGGCCGAACACCAAACACTAAACCCTAAATCGTCCTATAGTCCCCCTTAAGTAGATAGAACATGGGTTTGGGTATATTATAATAAGATCCCCATATACCCCATATTCTATGTACCTTCCGTTTGCTTTTCCAAAATCCCAACAAAATGCCCTAGAAATTACCTTACACCCTAAACCCTTCAAGACAGTACAGGGACTTCCCAGGTCCCCACCTTCCCCCGGCATTTCTGCTGGCCACATGGGAAGTCGATGGCCTTTTTTGCGGGATACCCAAAAAGGTAAAATAGTAGGTACCCAACAAGGGACCATACCTTTGATAACTTTCCACATGATAGTTTTTGACCCATACATCACCGGCAGAAATCACACCTGCCTCAAGAACCGCTACAGTAAACACAAACAGTCTGCCCGCACTCAATAACAACGGTGTAATACTAAAACTAGATTTTCATATAGCCCTTCGTATTAACTGTAGCATGAACTGTTATTGGGTGTGGGCAATACCCAATCCAAACACATCACTAGAGCTAGGTATACGTTTGGCAAAATGGTAAGGTTATCTATAATCTTTGCGCCAAGAAAATTCCCTAAACTCCAATACATGGCAGAATTTGGTCTTCCCCGTATCATGTTGCTGCACTGAAAAAGAAACAACTCCACAACCCCTAAACCCCAAACCCTAAAGTCGCAAACCGGGCAAGCCCCCAAAATGGAACCCCTAATTGGGGGAATGAACATCCAAAAAACAAAGACACCCAGCTAATAGAACCCCAAATGCTCAACCCTAAAGCCTGCAAAGAATTGAATAGCGATCCCCATCTTGCCAGACAATGCCCCATGTATCCCTGCAGTCCCCTAAGCCCTAAGCCCTAAACTCTGTGGCTACACCCTAAACCCTAGATCCTACACCCTAAAACCTGTTTTCAGAAACATTGACTCCAGAATGCTATCATCCCTATTGTGGGACCCCCATGAAAGTACCCCCCACGAAACCCAGATAGTAGTTTCCATCTTCTATTCCATTATCCCCTCTAGAACCCCTATAAGAACGTGGCAGCAGCCTACCTCTGACGCCTCACTGTGGCAGTTGCTCAGGAGGTCTGGCACCTGACGTATCAAAGATTGCCGTTCAGGGTTTGGGGTTTAGGGTTTAGGGTTGACGCCCACACCGCAGTGATGATAAAACCTAGCTTTTAGAGTTTCGAGCTTAGGATCTGGGGCACATGCCTGAAAACCTGGCGAATCCTTAGCCGCAAGCCTGAAATAGCACACCCTCCCACACCCTGAATCCCTGAAACCCACACCCTACACTACCCTGCACCCTAAACCCTAAATTCTAAACCCTGAACCCCAAAACCTATTCCTTCTCCCCGAAGCCAACATCCTGAACCCTAAATCCTAATCTCTACACCCTAAACCCTAAGCCCTGAACCCTAAACCCTGCGCACCAGACGATCGATGGCCAGGCTCTGACCGCGAACAGCAGGAAGCCAACGCAGCTTCTCCCGGAGAAAAGCATGATCCCTGAGTTTCAAGGTTTTAGGGTTTAGGGTGTAGGGTTTTAGCGTTTTAGGGTTTGGTTTCTGAGGGTTTTAGGGTGTCGGGGTTTAGGGTGTTAGGGTTTAGGTTTTCAGGGTTTAGGGTTTTAGGGTTTTAGAGTGTAGGGTTAAATGGGAGAAAAAAGATTGTTGAGAAAGATATACAGGGATGTACAGGGACTAACGCTTTAGGGCTTTAGGGACGGGGGATTAGAGGTTTAGGGTTTAGGGTTTATCGTGTGGGGTCTGTGGCTTCAGGTACAGGTCCAGAGCCTAGAGATCGGATCTGTCGGCTCCATCAGGGGTTTTAGGGGTTTAGGGTTTAAGGTCGTAAGGTTTAGGGGTTTAGGGTGTAGGGCCACCGTCCAGGGTCTAGGGTTCAGACTTTGGGAGTCTACGGTTTGACTGCTTGGGACCCATGGCTTACGTTGTTGGTGCTTTAGGCATGTAGAGAGTTTAGGATGTTGCGGCTCAAAGTGTAGGGTTTAGGGCTTCCGGCTGAGGATGCCGGGGTTCCAGGCATCATAGGTCAGCGTGACGCTGATGGGAATTCTACGCAGTGGGCTAAGTAGGATCGAAATTATTTGTAATCAAGAAGATCACCTAACAGGAAGGTATGATTTTTACTCAGTACTATGATTATGGTTGCACCAGTTTTTGAGACTCCCATTGATGACAACTAAATGAAACTTTTACCATATGTTGAAGCGTCTTCATGGTTGCAATGCTTATACAGTCATTGGTTGATCATTTGAAGCCTGAGGGCTAGACTTCAGGATCTGGGCTCAGCAATTGAAGTCACAAGGTTTCTGCCTGTAAATCCCACCCCTAAACCCTAAACCCTAAACCCTAACCACGCCTGAACCTCAAACCTACTCCAATTCCGAAGCCCCCCCCCCCGTGGCCTCAGCAACAAAACTCCCGCAAAAGGGTCGATAAACCCTCCTGAAACCTCATGGAGACATGTCGTCCGAAAAAACAATGTATCTCTGGCAAGTAACAAGGAGTGTGAAGAAACTGGATCCCTGTAGTTGTCCCTATATGCCCAAAAATACGTTGGTTGTCATTTTCTTTGCTGTTCCTTCATTCCCTGCTAACCAGGCGTAAGACAAAATGCCTGCCACTGTTATTGGAGTCTCTCGAGAAAGGAGGGGCCCTGAGGGATGTATAGGGATTATAGGAGGAGTATCGGGGTCCCTACCAGAAATTCTATGGTATCATATTATGATGGGAAACTCACAGGTGTGCGAGAGAACCTCAGATACCAATCTCTGATTTTTTGAACCCTCCACAAAACGGCTCCAAAGTTTCACTTAACCCCCAGAGATTCTCTGGGGGTTGAGTGTAACTTTGGAGCCGTTTTGTGGAGGAAAATACACAACAAAACTCAAACGACGTTACTGCAGGATTACGGGGCCACGAGAAGTACAAGGAAAACGCCCAAGCCCATCCACCCCAAAAAAACAGCAACGCTGCTCTTAAAAACAACAACTCACCGTTCTCAGCCCCATGCTCAAGGAGAGCGATCATGCCTGAGCGATTTCAATCCCAGAGAGGGTCAAGGCTTCAGGTTTGCTTACTGCTGCTTAAGAAAAAGTGTGAAAGTGGAGCTGCCAAATTATTCACCCTAAGGGTTTAGGGTTTGGGGTTTAAGGGCTTTAGGATTTAAGAGTTTGGCTTTCAGGGTTGCTGGTGCTCAAGGGGCAGAGGGGATATAGGACTGGTAGAGGGATTGACTCTCCCCCTCTCCTTAAAGCACCAGCAAGTTCAGGTATGTTTAGTGTGTAGAGCTTAGGGCTTAGAGTTTAGGGTTCAGGGCTCAGGGTTTGGGATTTTGACCCTCCCTTATGTGGCCCTAAATCCCTATAAACCACTATAGAATCCCAGTTGCCATTTCATGTTCCGCGGTTTTTTCCATGTGATTCTTCGTTATTCAGGTAACATCTAATCCCTGGTATAGTGAGCCCTATTTGGGCCCCACATTTATAGAAATCCCCATACGTAATGCCGAATAATCCGGGGTTCTGGGAGTTGGTGTTTTGCGGACATCCTGGCACATACACACCCCAACAAGGGATACAACTGCCGCTGGGTGAATCTAAACATATCAGAATCTCTCGGGACATATTTACAAACAAGCGGTTTAGGGTTTAGGCTCTAGTCAGGGAACTTTACAAACAAGCAAGAATATGATGGGAATGTATGCAGAAAATCCGCTTTTGAAAAACTTACACTTGCCCATGCTTCTAGCAGAAATTAGACTCTAGGATGCATGGTCGCGGACTCGCCAATAAGCGTGATGTACCTTCCATATTCTTGACAGAATGTATGTACTCTGCATCGCGCAAACTGTCTACCTACGAGATATGAAGTAAATATTGACTTCTGTATACGTGCTGATACAAAAGCGTAACAGTCCTGTTTGAACACGTTCCATGCGCAGGAAAAGCAACATGGACGCGCCTATCACGATCCAAAAACTGAAGAATGTCTCATAAAAGTACCCCGGTGCACGCATTCGAAAAACGCCACATTATGTAGAAATGACTTTAACAACGAGATTCGACTACTACAGCTAATTGCTACAACAACCTGCTGCAAATAGGTGCATAACTTTGACAAGTAAATAGCGAGACATGGTAGTTCCCATGAACAGGTGGACCCCAAAGTAGACCCTCTCATACTTTTATCCTTGTTGCATTGACTCCCAAAAACGGTACCCCTAATTTTGGGAAACCCCAAACCCTAGTCCCTGAAACCTAAACCACGTATACATCCCCAGATAATCCCTAAATACCCCTATGCATCCCACTATAGCCCCTGTAAAGGGACGCCAAGTTTGGAGAAACTCCTGCATGTTACTACACAAAATCACGCCACAGGCGTTGGAATCGCAACAGGCTTGACGAGTAAATGCTGGACTAAGGCAGTACTAAGGCTGAGCGTTCAGGGTTTAGGGTTGGTTTAGGGTTGAGGTTTCAGGGTCAAGGGTGTAGAGGGATTTCCCACAACAGGGGTACCGTTCAAGGGGCTTAGGGGGATACGTAGGCGTATATAGGGGCTATGTAGAGATAAATGGGGCTTAGGGATTAGAGTTTCCCAACGTCAGGGAACCATTTTGGGGCTCCCCATTACATGGACTATAGTATATTAGGGTCGAAATTGCAGTCCCCTTATTCACAAAAATTGCCATATGCCCTATACGCTGAGAATGCAATTACCCTGAAACCCCAAAACGACGCAGCTGGAAAACAACAACGGCAGCAGCAGCAGCAGCAGCAGCAACGGCAGCGGCAGTATCATGGCGGCCTGATCTCGAAACTCAAAGTCCACTACCACCTGAGAACCTCAAAGCTTGGATAGTCTTACCCTTGGTTAGTTAGGAATGAAGGAATGGATCCTTACAGTAGCCCCTATATAACACGTTATAGTAGTTTCCATTTTGTTCTCCATTCCTCCATTCCTAGCTAACCAAAGGTAAGTTATAGGATTGTTCAGGTGGAGAGTTGCTAGGGGTAAACCTGACGAGCTTGTACAAGGCTTATATCGTGAGCCTGGCAACATTGTATGAGGGCCATATAGGTGCCTTATACGGGGAAACTACCCAACTGAAATCCGCTAGCCTTCAAGCAAGAATGTGTTGATCACCAATGACAGCTTGGATTTGAAACAGTCACGCATTGGGTCCCAGGCGTCGACGCCGATCCTCCCGCTCATCCAAGCTGACCTTCCGTGCGCCAAAAATCACTTGGCAATTCCTAAATAAAGTTTTGACGAAAATGAAACCCTAAGCCAATTTGCTTTTGACCTGAGCCCCATAAGCCTTGCAGCTTAAGCCCGAAACGCATCTCGAACAATGCTCCTCACTTAGTTAGACCTTTAGCAACCAAGCGCAGCTGCATTAGTCTTCTTACTCTCTTTCTGTTTGGTAGGGTTTAGGGTTTAGGGGCAACATATCAAGGCCAGAATACGATCACCAGCATCTTTCGTGAAAACGCCCAGTGCGTGGGAGCCCGGCCTAGGGTTTTGGCTTTGGGATAATGACGAACCTACCCACCCCCCTTATTTCGGCGTTCCACCCAATCCCCCAATCCCAATACATCACTATATTGCTGCATGCGTCGTCTTTGTGGGCGGCGGGGTCTGGTTGAACGGTTCTGGGACAGACATGCAGACATGCAAGTTCAGCTTTTAAAGTCTTAAGTGTTTAGGGATCTTTGTTCAGGGGACATGCGATGGTTCGTTTAACCTGATTTCAGAGAAAAAAACGGAAAAAAAAAAAAAAAAAAA
>CAJNIZ010007337.1:3378-16291 GCA_905231905.1 Symbiodinium pilosum
GGGTTCAGGGTTTAGGGTTGAGACCTGGCTGCAAATCCCATATGAAAGTTTGAAAAAAAACAGAGGTCCCTTTGGCCACCCTCCTATACTTTCACCCATACTCTTGGAATCTGCAAGAACAGATAATTATGTCTAAGAAAGCCCCAAGCTCCACATGCTAATGTCATCACTTTTTATCCTTGTACAGCCCCCATAAGACTCCCTGTAAACCCAATTGTCAGTGACTACTAGCTCGAATGCCCCTTGACCGAGGTGCTCACGCTTGAGGGGGAGTATATATATATATATATCTTACTATATATATATATATATTTGGTGTTGAGGGTTCAGGGTTTATCCACTGGGGATTGCCACAGCTAAGAGACCCTTTTGTGGGAGTCCCTGTAAGTAAAGGGGATGCCAGTATTTGGGGTTCCATTTGGGCTCATATGGGCTACACAGGGATATAGGTTGAGTGGAACAGAACATGAAAACTGTCTGTCATACAAGCGGTAGTGCAGGGGGCCGGTATTTTGACGTACCTTCCTTGGGGGGTCAGCAGGACTTAGTAAGTATACTTATAACGTTTATTAATCAGGGGCCTGGGTTAACTATCCAAGCTTCTACATTGTAGTCCCCGTACACCACTACATCAACCCAGTTTTCATCTTATGTCCCGGTTGCTTGTGCATCTGATTCTACATCATGGGTAAATATTTATAACCCTTAACCCGGAAACCTAAATAAAAAGATTGCTGCCTTTCTTGTGCATTCAGTCCCTTCACCAAGGGGTTTGGGTCCTATAGGGTTTAAGGTGTATGCCACAGAAATGCGTATAGAATCCCAGTTTCCATTTCATTTGTTCATCATCTTTTCCATGCGATTCTCAGTAATCTCCTTATACCCTAAACCCCCAAACCCCTAAACCTTGTATGATTATTTTCCATTTTCCCCTTCCCCAAGAGCAAGGTCCAGAGTTGGGGTACTATCCCAAACCCTATATACCCCCTATCGAAGGTGGAAACCATAGGCCCTAGCATGTCGAACCCTGGGATCCTTATATACCTGCTATATACCCTATATGTACCATTAAGGGTCCCTAGAATCCCCCTAAGAAACCTAAGGGCCCATATTAGGGGCCCATGCTTCAAACCATAGACCCTATGTAGTCCCTATATAACCCTGTATGGAGCAGAAAAGCCCTTAAACCATACACACTGAAATCCCCCCCATTAAGCCCCGGCTGCCCCCCATTAAGCCCGCGGCTGCCGACAGCCCACCGCCCCGATCAGCGGGCCGGTGACGAAGGCGCCGGGAACGTAGACCTAACTGGGGTTCAGGATTTACAGAGTTCAGGGTTTAGAGGGTTTACCGTTCCGATTTTTTTTTGAACAAAGCTCCCTAACATATCCCCCAAACAGCGTAGTCCTCCTTCGCGGGACCTCCTGGCTTTGAGTATGGTTGCAAATGGCAGGTCTAAGGATACACGCAAGACTGCTGGGTAAGGAATGGAGGAATGGAAAAAGAAATGGAAGCTGCAACCTCGGGTCGAGGACTTAGGGTTTAAACCCCAACCCCTGATTAATATCCCCCTCCCCTTAGTAGGGATTAGTCTAGGGATCCTAATATTAAGGCCCAGGGCTTAGGGTTTAGGATATAGGGCTTGGAATGAGGAAATGGATAGGAACATGAAAGCCACCATAATGTTGGGACTGCTATGCCTCTCTTCCCTGCTGAAAACCAGTAAGTAAGGCTTGCGTTGCTTCACAAGTTACTCGTTTTACTGGATATCCGTCCTTAGAATCGCCAAGCCCTGAACCCTGAACCCGAAGGCATAGACGCCACCTCCCCAGCGAGCAAAACCAGGTGCTGCCAAAGTGCCAGAGCATAAAGAATGCAAAGCATGTTCCTTGGCTTTGTGTGGCTTGGGTTTCAAGACTTCATGTAAAAGCCGGAACATTCAGACATAGCAGGCCCACTTTGGAATATTCGAAGTATATAGACATGTATATATATATACACACACACTCATACAGCCTACTCCCCAAACCCCAACGAAACTAGTAAACCTAAACCATGAATCAACAGCCCATAACTCTGCAACCTTCAATCAAACTCTAAACCCTAAACCCCGATCCCCAAACCCTAATCCCCAAACCCAATTCCTTGAACCCTAATCCCTCATCCCTAATCCCTAATCCCTAATCCCTAAATCCTAACCCCTAAATGCTAACCCCTAAACCTAAATCTTAATCCCTAAATCCCCTAAATCTTAATCCCTAAACTCCAGTGTCTGATCCTTAAATCCTTCATCTCTCCCTGCAGCCGGCCCTCATGGCAGGCTCGTCGACGTGATAGGCATGCATTCCCTGACCTGGTTTTAGGGGTTCAAGGTTGTAGGCTTTAGGGTTTAAGGATTTAGGATTTAGGGTTGCATTCCCTGACCTGGGTTCAAGGGGTTCAAGGTTGTAGGCTTTAGGGTTTAAGGATTAAGGTTTAAGGATTTAGGATTGAGGATTTAGGCATGCATTCCCTGACCTGGGTTTGGGGGTTCAAGATTGTAGATTTTAGGGTTTAAGGATTTAGGATTTAGGGTTGCATTCCCTGACCTGGTTCTAGGGGTTGAAGGTTGTAGGTTTTAGGGTTGAAGGATTGAGGATTTAGGGTTTAGGGTTGCATTCCCTGACCTGGTTTTAGGCTTCTTCGGGTTTAGGTCACAGGGTTTTAGGGTTTCAGGATTTAGGGTTTTAGGGGTTTAGATTTTAGGGTTCTTGCCCGAAAACAAAGTTTCGAGACATTGAGGGTGCCTTTCTAAAAGGGTTGTGGGGAAATCAAGGGGTGGCATAGGCATGAAAAAAAGGGTATACAGGTATATACACATGTATACATATATATATATACACATATATAGAAATATGTATATATAAATATATATATATACACATTTTTTCGTGTGTTCCTAGAACAAGGATGATTATAATGATGGTGGACAACAAGAGGGTGGGCCCTGTTGCTCAGTAGGGGTTGAAGGAGTGATCAAGGAAAGCGAAACTACCAGGGTGTAGAGTTTCGGGGGGTAAGTGGACATGGAAAAGAGAATGGAAACTACTATCTTAGCCAGGGTTTAGGTTGGCTGCTAGGGAATAGAGGTCCATTCCCCTGTTCCTTACTAATCACCAGGTAGACGAGCTCCCCGTACCTTGAACCGGATTCAGGGTCCTTGGTCTGGGGTTGTAGAAGAATTGCAAGAATTGCATCATTACTTTCCAAAATTAGGAAGTCTTACCCTGCACAGGGTTGACGCGTAGTACTTTAGGGCTAAGGCGTTTGGGGTTCAGGGTTGCGCAGGAACTGTTGCCAGTTTTCTTGAAACAGGGCTTGGGTCCCGCCAAGATCAGGGACCTGTTTTAGAGTTTAGGGGTTTAGGGCTTAGGTTTGTGCTATAGCTGGTACCAGCAGAGAGCCCATGATTTTTGGAGAATGGGACACATGAGCTATAGTCTAAACTCCTAGTATCCCCCTTCATAAGTCCTACAATACTCCCCTATACAGCCCCCTATAATGAGTTTAGACTATAGCTCGCAAAGGACATCAAGACAAACAGGCTTCACAGCACGCCGGGCTGCAGCACGTCCAGTCTGGTGCCTCATCTAGATTCCTTCTTGGGTTGAAAATATACTAAAATCAAGTATACTAAGAATTAAGCATCGTGGGCGTGGGAATCGCCATAGCAATAGTAATACTACAGCTACTACTAAGAATAATGCCAGCAGATCACGTGCTAAATTGAATAATAACAGTGCAGTACTAGTAGTTTCCGTAACTGTCTTGGCATTGGATGATGACATACCTGTGAGTTTTTTTAATGGTTGAACCAAGAAATTCCCTGAACCCTAAACCCTGAAATATTCTTCTTATGAAGACTTCCGCTTTAGAATGCAACTCATGTAGGATAGTATCAAGTCCTGGCCTTCCAAGCCCGAAACACTAAACCCTGTAAAAGGTTTAGGGTTTACGGGTTTAGGGTAACCCCTGTGCAGTCCCTGTGACCCCTATAGTAACCCCATTAACCGCTTGGCTATCTGTCCAAGCTGCGCAGGATGGGCACGAAGGTGTACTGAGGAACATAGCCTCAGGGTTTAAGGTTTATTAGGGTTTAGGGACATCCGAGGGATCATACTAGTAGGGTCGGGGACCTAGTAAGTGCGGTATATACGAATGTGGATAGCTGGGGTTCTTATATTTTTTTTTCCCGGGAGTACGTATAACTACTACTCAGTCCCCCTGAACCCCCAAGTAGGAGTTCAAAGGGCTCTCTTTTGAGTGGCCCTGTTGGCTCTATACGGAACCTCCCTCCAAAAATGGCACACATGCAAACCAGGTTCACTGGGATACCCAGGGTGATGCATGCGGTTTAGGGTTTACGATTTTGGGGACACCCTAAACCCTAAACCCTACATAATCCTATATAATCCCCAATAATAAGCCCTATGTGTATATATATATACATATCCCTACAAGTCCATTTTAAAGGTACACCTAATTTCGGGAAACCTCCATAATTTGTTCTTTTGGAGCCCACCTGGCTATCTGAGCTATAAAGTAAACTTCTAGCATCCCCCATACAAGGGTTTAGGGGTTTAGGATTTAGGGATTAGGATTTAGGCATTAGGGTTTACCCCATATAAAAGTCCTCGAAAAACAATCCTCCACATAACCCCCTTGAAGGAGTTTAGGCATTGCTACATCTGGGGTAGTGGCTATGCTTGCCACAGCGATGAAGAAGCCCTGAACTAAAGTCCTGAATCCTAAAACCCTAAACACCTACACCTGAAACCGCATGGCTTGGGAATGGCCTATGAAATCATTCCGTAAGGTTAGCCCAGAACCATGATTAATGAACCACCTGCCCTCAGTAGGCATTATAATAGGGATCCTAATATTATGGCGCCTAAAATAAGGGGGGGGTTATTAATCATGGGTCTACATAAGTCTACATTAACCCGAAAGCCTTAAATCCTAAATAGTAGTTTCCATTTTCTTTTCCATGATCCCTATACAAACCTGCATAATATCTACATAATCATGGGTCTACATAACTGGCTTGAGGGTTTATGGCTTGGATCTTCATGTGTAGAGGCTAGGGCTTAATTAGGGGGCCCAAGGGAGCCCTATGCCCCTTACTGTTCCTAGACCCCGAATACTATAGCCTGTACTCTTGGGTAGCCCTAGACAGAATCCCCTTACTTGCGGAAGCCCCAGACAAGGTTACATCGAAAAGTTTAAGGGGATATTGTTTATACCGCCTCATTAAGGATGCTGCGCTTCCAATACTGGAGAGCCAACTGGTTCATTAAATGGAAAATGGGTTGCTCTAGGGCTTGTAGGGATAGACGACCTTGTATAATTAAGTAACATACCTGATGCCATATCAGGGGTCCTAGTCCTAGTATCATATAGGGTGTACACCTCAATCGAGGGGTATGAGGCTCTGAACCCTAAACCCTAAATCCCGAAACCCTAAACCCCTAAACCCCTAAACCCATAAACCGTTAACCCTTAACCCTTAAACCAAAAGCGGCTCATCTTGCTACCTGCAGTCAGGCTGCTGATGCAGATGTCTAGGCTCAGCACGCTCAAGACTACCTCGGCAATCAGCAAAACATGTAGGGGCCTAAATTGTTTGGGGTTTAGGATTTAGGGTTTAGGGTTGGGGTTTGGGATTTAGGGGCCTAAACTGCTTAGGATTTCTTAGTTGCTGAGTTCCCTGGCCCCAAAAGGTGTCTTATACTAGGACTATATATACCCCAAAAGGTTTAAGGTTACCTACCCAGCTACTAAGATTTAGGGTTTAGGGTTTAGGGATCACCAACATCATGCTGAGGTCTATTTCAGGTAGCCTATACCAAAAATATACAGAGGAATTTGGGACCATGAAATTTGGTGCTTATTTAGGGCTTAGGGTGTAGTACTGTAGATACAAAAAACCCTGCATGACCTCCGCATGCGGAGGATACAAGAAAAGGATAAACCGTAAACTCTAAACTTCTGATCCGAAGCCATCCCTAAACCCCAAACTTTAAACCCCAAACCCTAAGCCTAAACAAGAAAACTCAAAACCCTAAACCCTACTTGGAGGGTCAGGGGTGCTTAGTAAGTAGGTTCATAATGGAAAAGAAAACGGAAGATGACATGGAAGCGGAAGATTCGAGGGCGTTGTTCTAGATCCCTTGTACAGAATAACATAGGGTACCTCAAAAAAAGCTTCAAAAGGATATTGGTACTTCCTCAAGCCCCCAAAGCCTAAACCCTAAACCCTAAAACCCTAAACCCTAAAACCTTAAACCCGCCCTAAGCCTCGTAAGTGAAAGTTAGGACCGCGTGTACAAGCACGAGATGGTCCTCGTCATAGGGATGCCAAAGAACGGGCTTTTTGACAGCTTACCTTACACAATATCCCTAGAACCCCCCTGCGAAACAAGGGGATCCACATCATGAACTTCTGCTTAAGACTGCGGAGCAGTAAAACCCATTGAGTCCTAAGAACAAAAAGCCCTGCTGACAATGCTGAGCTGCTTGGCTTCCCATAATCTACTGGAGAAGCATGTATAAACGGGGAATGATGTCCCCGAGCAAACCCTACATAATCATCACATCTTGTACCCTATTCTGGCAATGGGGAGCTCTAGATTGCCTAGTCCCTACTCACCTAAGAAGAGAAAAGGCTTGGTCTGGTCTATACCGCCTGCCCCCCCGCGAAAGGGGTTGGCAAACGCTGAAACAAGAAGAACTAAGGGTTCTTGTGAATGTGATCCCAAATGAGCCATAGTCTTAACTCCTACTATCCCCCTCGATACGCCCTATAATACTCCCCTATGTAGTCCCCTATAGGACCCCCTTTAAGGAGTTCAGACTATGGACCCAAATGGCTTCCTTGCAGCCCGTGGGACCCAACGCCAGGGAACTGCTCGGTGCACCACGTCTTCGCGAGCCTCCACGGTTTTTTTTGGGGGGGGGTTAGGGTTTAGGGGGCTTCAAACGCTGATTCTTAGTAGAAAATAAGGGAATGTACTTATGCATATACATATATGTACATACTTATCTTTTTTATTCATTTACTTATTCATGTAGGAATTAGGGTTTAGAGCCCATGTAAAGATTATGTAGGGATTATATTCCCATCTTCCCTACTAAAAACCAATAGGCTATTCTATCTCACGCACTTTTACAAGGCTCTGAAACGTTCATATCAAAGGTTGTTCAGGATTCCGTGCAATGGATATTTCAGGCCTACCCACACCCTCCAATGCAATACATTTTTTGCGGTCCAAAAAACGTCCTGACCAAGAAATGCCTCCTAACCTAACCCATGAAGGAACTACATTAGAGAGTTCAGGAGCTGCACGACTGAGGCCTAGTTACGAACAATGGAAAATCAAACGGACAACGGGATGGAAAATGACGTGGCAACTGGGGCTTTCAAATTTCTACAGGGGTTACACTATGTAGAAGCCTGAATAACCTGAACATTGTCTTGAGGAATCTAGAACTATAGCCGCCCCTATGCCAGTTCGGTTTCCAGTTTAAGGCTCAGAGTTAGGCACACCTCGTGGACCTGAACCAACGTCAGGTTTTGTCTGTCACCCTGGAAGAACTGGACCGTCTACGCACAAAGTATGCTTCCACGTCCGCTTGTGCTAAACCTAAACTTCACCCCACGCCCTCATCCCCAAGCCCTGAAGCAATTCTTCACATTTCATGTTGGGGCCCAACTAGTTCAGAGTGCTTTTTGTCAAGGTTGAGCTAAGGGCGTTGCGCCACAAAGTTTGGGTTGCAGGCTTTGACTGTCTGAAACAGGGGGGGTGAGAGCCCTAAACCCTAAACCCTAATCCTCGGCCCTAAACCTTGAACCGTGTGGAGGTGTGATAGCAGAGTGTTCGGGGGGTCGGGGGCTTTAGGGCCTGGGGCTGCAGTTCATAGGTTTCACACAATGGGGAACGTCCGAGTAGCCAACAATCGAAGCGACCTTATCAAACCTCAATGCGTGTATTTTACTGTTATTATTACTATTATTACGGCTAGTACTATCCCTAAACCCTAAACCCTATTACTATTCTTACTATTGATGTTACTATTACTATTCAAGTGCTCTGTTGTTGGGCATTTGGGTCGTTGCAGAAGCAGCCCCCACGGCTAGTCAAACAAATCCGAATGCTCATACAACTCCCAACGGCAGTCATGCTCGCCAGACCTAGAATCAAAATGATACTTTTACTAATTCCATAGAGTCCTATAATAAAAATGGGACAAAAAGCATCAGGCACTGCAGAATGAAGGTATCTGGGCCTGCAACGGAGACCCTCTTCTTGGAGAAATACCAGTTTCCTTCACCCCTAAACCCTTAAGAAATGCACCTGGCAGGTGACCTGGCATGTTTGGTGGGACCATTTGCAATAGCCTGGGAAACAGGCATGCAGGGGCCTATTGCAGATGGTACGGAAACGGATTATGTTGGGTCTTGCAGGAACAGAGATCATATGAGCCACTGTCTAAACTCCTAGTATCCCCCTCAATAACCCCTAGAGTAGGCCACTATATAATCCCCTATATAACCCGCCCTGGAAGGTTAGACTATGGCTCATATGACCTTAAAATGCAAAATTGTAGATTGCCAGCGGCTTGAAATCTAACCGAATCCGTAGCGGTTCCGCAGTTCAACTATCGTCAGATCGCAGTCCTTTTTGCATAAACTAACATGTTCTTAGTAGGGTTTAGGTTTTTAGGGTTTTACGGGTTAAAAAAAGGGGGATATATAGGGATTATGGAAAAGAAAATGGAAGCTACTATAATAGGATACAATGGGATGATATAGGGCTATTACTGTTCTTAGCACATTTGCAATAGCCTGAAGAACCCGTCAGCCGCTGCTGTATCGTCTTCCGGAGCCATATTCGGAAAGGTGCCTAAACCACTAGGGTTTAAGGTTTTAGGGTTTATTATGAAGGGCTTTTGGTACTCGCAGGGGCAAGAACCAGCGCACTTACGCAAATCTATGCATCGCTGATATAAAGCCTGCATAAGGATGCGGGTGATGCGCGGTATGACACGCAAGGTCTAGCACATTAAACCCTAAACCCTAAGCCCTAAATCCTAAACCCTGAAAGCACTCACACCACCACATTGGCTTGCCTCAGCCCTGAGCCGTCTACCTGCCCTTGGACTTTGGTACGGTTGTAACATCGGGCTTAGGGTTTAGAGGTTTGAGTTTCGGGTTTAGGTTTTGGGCTTCGGGTTTAGGGCTTAATAGGTTTGCTGCCTCAAGGGTTAAATAGCGTTTAGAGTTTACAGGGTTTAAGGGCCTAAATAACTACCAATGCAATTGGTCCTTGTGGACGGGAAAATAGGGTATATAGGCCTGAAGAGGTACCAAATCCAGAGCCAACTGGAAGAGATCAATCAATTTGGTTCATATTTGTATGGACCAAAGGATTATCCTGAATGATTACCAATACCATTGCGAGGTCTTTTTGAGGCACGCTACACCATGACTATACAATCAAACTAGGACCATAGTACTGGACAATTTTTTCAGGCTTCTGCAACCACTTGTCTAACGAAGTTTTAATATGCCTCCAACAACCAATAACGTGTTCAAGGATCCAGTGAAGTTAGGAAGCTCTAGCACAAATACGAGTAGTTTACCCTGAACTCTGAACCCTTAACCCCTAGACCCTTTGACCTTAAACGCCCTACCCTAAAGCCTCTACCCTAAGCCCCTAACCCCTACACCATCAGCCTACAAATAGGCTCGTCAACTCAGGGATCTCTAAGCGAAGCTTCTGTTTTCAGCGACGATAGGGTTTAGGGTTTAGGGCCAACTCCCTTGGGCGGATCAAAGTAGAAAGGGTTCCGGAAGCTACCCAGTGGCAGTCTAAGGTACCATATTGTATTGAGGCTTCTACTTTCTAGATCTTCGCCCAACTGCCATACTGCATTGCAATTGTTATTTCATTTCAAGAATGGCAATATGAGCTTTAGTCTAAGCTCCTAGTATCCCCCGTAAGAACCCCTATACTGCTCCTCGATAGAATCCCCTTTGTATAGCCCCCTTCAGGGCGTTTAGACTATACCTCATACAGCTGCCCCATGTGGTAGTTTCCCTAAATAGGGGGACCCCAATATAGACTCCAATATACTATACGTAATCCTTATTATTAGGACCCCCAAAATGGTCCCCCTAATTTTGGGAAACCCCCATGTTGCTGCCCAGAAGCACGCTCGCAAGAAGAGCAGCCGCAAGCTGCGCGCAAGGCTCATCAACGCCCCGACATCGCGGCTTGCGCGGCTCGGGGGGGCTGCCACCAACAGGAAAGGAGGAGTTGAAAAGAATAGGGTTTAGGGTTTAGGGTTTACGGAGGGTAGGAGGCTGGCTGGGTTTAGGGTTTTGGGTGTAGGGCTGATGATGGGGGGGCCTTGGCGGCCAAACGAACCTTCAAATCTAGATCTCTTGCCTCTAACCTTGTGTCAATGGTACAAAACCCCTAGATGAGCGCTGAACCTTACATACTCCCTATGTGTCCCCTTACACCCTGCGACCTATGTACCCCTGCATGCTCGCTCAATCACGGGCGGCTCGAGGTTGAGCAAGTTGATACGTCCCACTCCACTAATCAGGAATAGTACTATGTAGAAAGCAGCCGAGGTTCAGTTTCCAGTACGACATGCTATCCGAGCTGCTATCCTTATGTGTCCTTCTAGAGGAAAGCTTTGTCCTGTCAAATGCTGCACACGTCATGGCGATCCACGCACTTTTCAAAAAAAGCTTTACAAAACTGCAACGGCGAGGCTATCACTCAGCGGTCTCCGTCAGCACTCCCACAAGAGAGATCATGTTCCCAACCTTTCTACTACTACATCAGTACTATCACGATTTCTTGTAATATGTCTGATGCTAAGGTCGTAGTCATTCTGGTCCTACCCTAAACCTTAAACCCTAAACCCTACTAATGTTACTGTTTTTCTACTTTGAGAGTGAGCCCTTTCCAACCATCCATGGTCTGCATTATCGAACTGAAAGCCTTCCGCAACTTCCCGAAGCAATGGTTCCACTTAGGGTGGGGGGTTATGAAAGGATTAGGACCCTAAACCCCTAAACCCTAAACCCTAAAACCCTAAAATCCTAAAACCCTAAACCCCAAACCCTAAAACCCTAAACCCTAAACCCTAAAAAACTTCTGTCGGGATGACTATATGGATGATATAGAGGTTTCCCAAAATTAGGCGTACCTTTTGGGGGTCCCTATAATAAGGATGATAATATTTTGGGATCTATGTTGGGGTCCCCTTATTTTGGGAAACTACCATATAGCGATTCTGATAGGACTTCTTGTAGGAAGTCTGTAGGGATCATTATGGGGGTCATGTAGGGATTAGTACAGGGAGTATATGGGGATTTGTATAGGGATTTCCCTAAACCCTTAAAACCTAGCCCTAAAACCCTAAACCCCCAAACCGTAAGCCCTAAAGGATTGCTATAGGGATTATACAGGGATTGCATGTTCCTGCAGAAAGGGAAGCCCTGCTACTCTTAAGTAACCCTTTCGGAGTGTTTAGTTTGTGATTTCAGGGTTTAGGATTTTAGGGTCTGGGGTTTAGAGTTTCCGACAAGTAGGGTCCTGTATGTCGCCGAATATGCCATGAGCTACAATCAGTATGTCCTACACAATTTCTTGGACATGGGTTCCTAATTAGGGACTATTTTAGGGACTACACCAAACCCTAAACCCTAAACCCAATATTAGGGACTATACCAAGCTACAAGACGGACCCCAAAGTACAGTGTTAAGGGTCCCTTACTAAGGCTAATATTGGCAGTAGCTCATGTAGGGTCTAGGGTTTAGGGTTTAGTATTGCCCATTACAGGGATGCCTAATTTCTGGAGAGCTCCCATTTACCGAGCACGACGTGATTTTGGCGATGTCAGCCGTGAGGGTTTACAGGACTTTGCCTGCAGTGGATCCTTGTGCAGTGGCAGACATTACTGTCGGGGCCTAATCCCAGAGCATAGAGTGTTGAGAAACATTGTTTTTTTCCCAGAATAGGGCGGCCTCAATAGAGACCCCAAAACAGCAAACCCAAAACCCTGATCCTTTCCAAAGGCCTCCCCCAAAACAAAGCTACCACAAATTTGGGGAGTAGACTGCACTTAGACCTTCAGAAGACCAACTTTAGACCCTCATTATTGCCTCATAACTGTCATTATCACTACTACTATTGCTACTATTATTTGCCAGTCCCCAAGAATTTGCTTTCTTACTATCAACATGGACCATCCAGTTTAGTTTGGCTCTTGGGTTTGCTTTGACTTTTGGTTCGGGTTCTTGCTAGTACTACATTGGAGGTAGCAGGACCAAACAAGAGCACTCATGCTTTTTTTTGCTGGTGTGCCTAATCCCTGGTACACCCCTGGTTACAAGCCTAGAAGCCTCCATGAAACACTTTTCTCCAGCCATCCACGATCGCAACTAGATGTTAGTTAGGGGTTGCGGGCAACCTTGAACCCTGAACCCATGGTGCTAACCGTGGGCACCCCTGTTTCCTTGGGCCCGAACTCTGGGCCGTTCTTTGGGTTTCCACATTTCTGTAAGACACATAATGGTCATTCAGACCTCAAGATTCAGGGACGATACTAGGGTCCCATACTTCCAAACTTCAGAGAATTGTTCTGAGTTTGGGGTTCCTGATGAAGGGATTCTGGCAACCCCACCCAAGAACTTTGGACTCTAAAGCTATCATGTGGACCCTCAACCCTGAACCATAAATCCTAAACCCTTAACCCTAAACCCTAAACCCTTAATCCCAAACCCTAAATCCTGAACCCTGAATTCGGAACCCTAACATGTGTGGCTCCTCCGAGATGCGCGAGGAGCAGAAG
>CAJNIZ010007339.1:0-15843 GCA_905231905.1 Symbiodinium pilosum
GGGTGGGAAAATTTAAACCAACACACCAAGTCTTGGTTTGTTGGGCACGAGAGAAGGGCCTTCGCAAGAAATGCCGCCCCCCCACACCCCTGGGTGTGTCGGGGCGCCATTTCTACATGTCACCTCCAGCCGCCGCGCGGCGAGACGCCCTTAAACCCTAAACCCTAAACCCTTACTGGAGCCCCAGACCCAAAATCCTTAACCCTGAGACGTCTGGCCTCAGACTCCTGCAACATTTCCTCGAGGTCCTTGTCTAGGCGTCCTGCAACGCAGCTCTAAAGTTTTGGACATGCCAAACATCTAACCTCGAACCCTAGTATTACTAAACCCCATGCACATGTCCTGGCGTTGCGGCTTCACTTCCAGAAGGGTTCCAGGGCTGTGTCTCCATGTTGTCCGGTGTAGCAGTCCTGAGATCGAGATTCTAAACAGAAGTCGCATGCTGCAATTATAAGTAATCTCATATTCAGTCAAGAATCTTGGCCCGTTTCAACTGATCAAGGTTGTCGGAGCTCGTCTTTCTCTTCTGCGATTGACAAGATCGGACACACCGCTCCATGCTCTGGCGCAGCTTGTCTGCCTGCGCAGGGTGTATACAGTTAATGTGGGTGTGACCGCTCTGTAAGCTAGCCTGGCACGATGCCCAAGTCGAAACTTCCATTCCAGGCGGACCTTTGTAGATGCCAGCTGTGGTTTCAAGACAATCTTTCAAGGAAGTGTGAGGCACAGGCAAATGCTGTGGTCTTCATGGAGCTTCGTGACAATCTGTAGAAGCGTTCCTCTACTTGGTCGACGTTTCAGCTGCCTCAGCTTCAGGAATCTTTCTAGCACGCAAGCCAAAACACGTAAGCCAGAGGCTGGGGCGTCTCTTCCCACGCACTCTTCAACCAAGCATTGCGCTTTTTCCGTATATCTCCTCCTGAATCGTGCACGCATGCACAGGGGATTCCCCCACCCCCCAAGCCCTGAACCCTAGACTCTAGAAAGCCAGCCTGCTATAAGTTCGCCGTTTTGGCGAAGCTTCTTCAGGTCCAAGTGATTGAGGAAGGCCTTCTCGATCTTCCTCGGATGAGTGAAATTCCAGTTAGCCCTCGAGTAATTTAAGGTGCAAGAGTGGAACAGCCAAGGAACTCTGCAGCACTTTCGCCCGGCTTCGGACGAGGCATTGCCAGCCTCGGATAATGGGCTTACGCGTCAGGGTTAAGCCTGTCTCTATATAAGGCTCCATTACAACCCTCAGCCTGAATCCACATCCCAAACGTTTCAGGGCTCAATATAGGGTTAAGGGCTTCGGTTAGGCACCAAATACCAACGTTGAATTGCTGCCTGGAAGCGGCAGCAAACACCAAGAACTTCAGGTCGAGGTCAGGAACGCCAAAAGGATCTATAATGTTACGTATATTAGGAATGTGGCTCGGGTTCAGGATTTGGGGTCTAAGACCTAGGATTTCTGAGCCCAACTCATAAACACCTTGGCCAGGGAGGCTGCCTACCCCAACCTATGAAAGCGCTTTGCTTGGACAAAATGTCCTGCAGCATTGAAGCACAGACTGAAGAACTGCAAATATGACAAAAAGTACAGCGGCAGGCACATCGATAGTACTCCACATTTCGTATATCGGGATATCTGGATCGAGCCATCACATTTCCACTCATGATTTCCTGCAGGGTGTCCGCAAGCCAAGAAATCCCCACCTAAGATCATAAATCCTACAGCCCAAACCCGAACTCCTGGCTGCATCAGATCGATGTGCGTCAGATTCGCCATCAGACTTCATCAATCTGATCCTGGGATTGCAGAGCACTAGCCCCACCCTATAACCTGAACCATATAATATATAATAGCGATATATCCCCCTTAAATAGTTGGGAAACCCTAAATCCTATATCTGAACTCCCCCTCGAGCGCCCCAAAACTGGACATCCCTTCCTGGGCCTTTCCCTATATTCCCGCCCTAACCCTAAACTAGCCCTACGCCCTGATTGACCACGCATGCAAGTCCACGGATTGTAGGGTGTAGGCATGTGTACGCAGTGTCCATATATGAGGCCCATGGCGAAAGCACTATTATGATGATGAGATCCCAGTTTATAGAACTACATAGGAATTTAGGGTTATGGGTTCGGGATGACGGTTCCGGTATCAGCGTTTGGGAATTTAGCCTTAGGGGTTTGGGATTCAGGGTTCCGGATCGGATTCACTCTTGAAGGCGATAGCCCCAACCTCCACAACAACCTGACAAATTAATAGGGGTTCCTGGTTTTGGGTTTGCGGATCTGCAATTGCCCGAATCTGCACAAACCTTCGCAAAACCGTAAGCCATAGGCCGGGGTTTAGGAATGTAGGGTTAGGGGCTCAGGATTAAGGGTGACCGGATCCGCAATCTCCCAAACCCAGAATAGATAGACTATAGGGTTTAGGAGTTTAGGGTTAGGGGTTCGGGATTTCGGGTGACTGGGTCCGCAATTGCCCCAACCTTTGAAGCATCCTTATACTATAGCCTTTAAGAGTTCGGGGCTAGGGGTGCGGGTTTTAGGGGGACTGACTCCGCATCGCCCCAACATCCAAAATTCTGAAAGCTATGGTTTAGGAATTTAGGGCTTGGGGTTCGGGATTTAGGATCACCGCATCCACAATCACTCCAACATACTCAACCTCCGTACATGAAAGCACCTAAACTATTCCTATGGTCCAGGAATTTATGGTTAGGGGTTCGGGATCGATGGTTTTCAGATCCGCAATTGCCCCAACCTCCAGAAAAGTGATACGATAAGCACCCATCGAACTTAGGGTTAAGGGTTAGGGTCTTAGGGTTCCTGGAGCCGCAATCCCCCAACCTCCACAAAACTAAAGGCGCCCAGTTAGGATTTAGGAATTTAGGTCTAGGGGCTCGGGGTTAATAGAGTTCCAGTCTCAGGGTTTAGGAATTCAGGGTTAGGGGTTTGGGACTTCGGGTTCGAAATCGGGCTCAACGCGGATACTGCCCCAACCTCCAAAACACTGAAAGCGCCCAACCTGGATATTATTTTAATACTAGGGTTTAGGAATTTAGGGTTAGGGGTTCGGGATTTAGGTTGACCTTCCGGAGTAAGGTTTCCCGACCTATGAACCCTAACACCCCAACTTATAGCCGAGGCTGCGTGGCATCGAAGATTCGAAGATGAAGCTGCATCTGCCGGGGTTTAGAGTTTAGGGTGTAGGGTTTAGGGTTTAGGGTTGGAGATCGCGGCTTTTGTCAACATTTTTTAGAATCTATAGGGTTTAGGGCTCCTAGCGAGAGTTTAGGGTTTAGGGTTTAGGGTTGGAGATCGCGGCTTTTGTCAATATTTCTTAGAATCTATAGGGTTTGGGGCTCCTAGCCCTTTATAAAGTCTAAACCCAAAACCCATGCAGATCGGACCCCTAAAAAACTCCTAAACTTGCCGGGCTTCAGGATTAATTCAGAGGCTTTGGATGTAGGGTCGTAAGGTTTAGGGCGTAGGTTCCTAATTAAGCTTCAAGCTAAAATTCAAGGGACCCATAAACTTGCACCTTGGAAAAATCAAGAGACACAGGGATTCAGCATGCAGGGGCTTTAGCCTTTAGGTGGTTTAGGCGCATGTAGGGTTTAGGGGTTTTCGGTTTAGGGTTTAGGGCTTATCGATCGGTGCTAAATTAAAGCACTAAAGAGTCATATTGGCTCAAGATCACGATATCAGGGGCTGGCGATTTCATGCCGGAACAAGCCCATTGTCCAGACTGACTGGAGCTGAAACTTCTTCAGCATGTGCAGGGCTCGCATCCTGCGATGCCCGGTGGCATGTCGTTCATGTCAGCCCAGGGCTGTGTCTGACCCTTTCGTCAGTCGTGAACCGATCATCTCCAGGTTCTCGAACTCGTGCTGGCAGAGCCGGAAAGTAGTGCAGCAAGGCCCCTTTGCCTTTGTCGAGGCTTAGTAGGCACTTGCTCGGAACATCATCTCCAAATCAGTGCCAATCATGGCCAAGCGCGCCAAAAAACACAACCCTGTGAACCCCAAGGCCTAAACCCAAGGGACCCTAAGCCCTAGTTCGTGTCACTATGGCCCTTGCACAGCGGAAAACCCTTTTCTCTACAGAGCCCAAATCGATCAGACCCCACCTAATGTTAGAGATCTCGAGCTAGATATCGGGGCCAAGTCACCAGACTGGGCTTGAAGCCCAGTAAACCTTAGAAACCCTTTTGAGCCCAAAGTTACGAGACTTTAAGAACCCGTGCCGAAAGCTCAGCCCGCGGTTAAATGCAAGGCAAAAAAATAAACCCTAAGCCTATAAGCTCCTCCTAAACCCGGAACCCCAAATCTATCCTCAACACTTACAGCCCTCTTACCTAAACCCTAGGCCGCCCCATGCCGGAAAAATTAATCCCTAAGCCTATAAGCTCCTCCCAAACCCGGAACCCCAAATTTATCCTCAACACTTACAGCCCTATTACCTAAACCCTAGGCCGCTTATAGGCCCATGCCGGAAAAAATAAACCCTAAGCCTATAAGCTCCTCCAAAACCTGGAACCCCAAATTTATCCTCAGCACTTACAGCCCTATTACCTAAACCCTAGGCCGCCTAGGCCCATGCCGGAAAAACATTAAACCCTAAGCCTATAAGCTCCTCCTACACCGGAACCCCAAATATATCCTCAACACTTACAGCCCTATTACCTAAACCCTAGACCCCTAGACCCTAAACGCTGTAAACCTTGAACCCCTAGAACCCTTAACCCTACCCAGTCCTGAAACCTACACCCTAAACCCTCACAATAAGCTTCCACGCGTGGCCTCTTCTCGAGCAAGGCAGGCAAGGATCCTGGGCGCAAGGGTAGATTAGGGTTTAGCTTTACAGTTCAGGGTTTAGGGTTCTCCCACACAGGGTTGGGCACTTCTACTAGACACTGCCATTCCAGGCACTCACTTCAAAAACGAAACCTGAATCGAGTCCTGAAGTCCTGAATCCTGCATGCATGCAAGGTTCTGTCACTGGCGGGAGCGTGCAGCTGCACGAAGCGGGGACAAAAGCAGTAAAAATATGCCTGCTTTGCCGCTGATGCTGATGATGCCTGCTGATTTGTATGTATTTTGCACAAGTTGAGCCATCAGGAGATCAGCTCACGTTCCCTTCATGTCTACTTCACTACCATGAACATCCCGAACCAAAAAGTGGTCACTGAGGGGGGGTTCTCGCTGGTCAAATAAATGACACTCCAGGGAGGGAGGGTCCTGGTTCAAGTGCATGTGCCCTCGGCTCACTAGATCTGCCGTCTGTAATCCTCCATGACAACAATGAGCCACTTTTTTGCTGTCCCCGAGACGCCGCTGTGCTCACAGGATTTTGTGCCTTAGCAGTAAGAGGCGCAGTCCGCTGATCTTGACTGTCACCCCTGTTTCCATCCGCTTGATGGGTCCCCTGTGGGCTGGAAGCTCCGTTCAGCACAGATCGATCCTTCCGAGGTTCCCCGGCATTAGCGGGCTGAGCGTGATTGTGAGGTGATGCAGTTGTCTTTGGTTGAACAGAGCTTCGTCCCTTAAAGAAAGCAGAGATACTGCGTTGCACTGTGTCGCTACCGCCTGTGGCGCTAGAGGGCAGCGGAGGCCGCATTGCCCCTAGCGTCTCACTTTTTGAGCCCGGCTGGTGAAGTGGAGACCACTTGTCAGGAGCCCTATCACCTTTCCTGCGCAATTGTTTGCAAGCAGGTCCAGATCGCGGTAGACATCCGCTGCTTGCTGATGGAGGGTCAGGGTCAGGAGCATCACCACTACTTCTGCTTGCAGATCTGGTCGTAGTGGCTTTAGGCTTTGAAACCGATGTACGACGCCGTCCGTGGCTGTGTTCTTCAGCAGGTTGGCCACTGCTTGCTTCGCATTCTCGTGAGTGAGGTTGTCTTTGCTCGCTGGCAGGGCTTTCTTCTGCTCTGCGTTCCATTCTGTGTAAACCCACTGGAGCGGAGTCCGCAAAATCCAGTTGGCCGTCTCCGCTGTTTGAAGCGCCTGAGTGTCGGTTTCGATCTTGTTGAGCCGGGCTTGCCATTCCAGCAGGAGAACTCCCCAGAGGGTGGCCCGCAACGACGTTGTCACCGTGCCGGCCTCGTACTTCTGGTGCCATGTTTGGCTTGCCTGGACCAACACGTTGATCATTCCATGGTTTCCTGTTTCTAGGAACAGGACATAGCTCCTGTCCGCTTCCAAGGATGTCAGCTGCTGTTCGTGCCTGGCCGCCGCTCTCACCAGTGTGCGCAGGATTCGACGAATTGTCTCCTCGTCGAGCTGTTCTGCATCCATCCAGAACTCCTCCTCGTCCTCCTGCTCGCGTGTTCTCTTGTTGGGCTGCGCTGCTTTTCCTGCACCCTTGCCCATTCCTTTGCGGAATTTGCTCTGCTGTGCCACTGGCGCCCGCTGTCTGATCGTCTGTCCTTGCCTTGGTGGATTGGTTGCGGTCGGGGCTAGAGGAGAGCTCAGGCCCCATACCGTTGCTAGTTGTTGTTCCGGCGTCGTCTCCATGGGCGTGGGTGATGGCGTCATGTCGCAGGCTTAGCTGAAGCAGAGGTAGGCACTTCTTTCTATGCTCCCGGGCCGATTTCTGGAAATGCACTGCACCAGGGACATGGTCTGGTAATGCTCGCCATCAACAGAGTCTCAGACTCAGTATCAGTAATCTTTTGTGCAATCACATGCTGAGTCAATGCTGAGGCCCGTGCTTTTGCTTGACGTGCCTTCGCCATGCTTGAATGTCCTGCATCGGCTCACCGCACAGCAGACAGTGTGTGTTTTGATCATGCCTGCTTCAGCGATCCATCTTCCGCAAAAACCGCAACGCTGCTTGAGATGTGTTTTGTGTAGATCAGCCTGCGTGAGAACCCCGTCGTGTTGTCGGAGATGCTGGTAAACTTTGCTCTGTTTCATGAGTGGCACGCTCTCGTCCTCGGAAGCGGAGCGCCGCTCCTCCGGCGATTGCTTTGGTTGCTCGGGTGTCGCTTCAACAGCACCCGATCCAGGCTGGGCTTCTTCACCAATGCAAATATGAGCAGCTGTAGGTGACGAGTTGATGGGCTCTGGGAGGTGTGTCTCCGCTTTTTTCGAATACCAGTTGCACACATTTAGCATAATGTGACCTTGGAGGGCAGACCAGTTGCACAGCTTCCTTTTGCAATGTTTACATTGAGGCATACCCCCGATGGAGTGCTGCTCCGGCTTGTATTCAATGTTGACACGATCCGCCTGAATTTGCCCATGCCTAAGTGCTTGGCGCTGCCTGAGTGCCTTTTTTGTGGAATAATACAAGCCGCATGTGGGGCATGCACGCTGTCCCGGGGTCTGAGTTTCAACAACATGGGCACTGGTGGTTTGGGTATCGGCCTGTTGGAGATTATGATGAAGATCCTGCCAAAATGAGAGAATACCGGGACCCCTAGTGGCAGGATCGCTGACTTCGGTCTGCAGATGTTGTATTTTCCTCTCGATTCTTTCAAGCAAAGTGTGGATAGGATCCTTCAGCCCGAACTGTGCCCTGATATCTCTATTGTTGATTTTTGTCAAGTGTGCTGGCATGTTAACTACGGCCCTGAGTTGCCTGTGAAACCATGCTCTAAGCTTTGAAACCATGTGCCCATTAAACTGTGTTGTGAGGAGGCCACACATGGCACTGCTGACAACGCAAGTCGGCCACACTCGAACGCGGTGATGGCGAGAGAAGCCTTTTCTGGCTCTGATGCTTTTCCGCAGTGACGTGACCTTGACTGCAACTTCCGCGATACGGAAATCCAGGGTCTGGTCCGAACCTTCTTTCAGGGACAGCTGAGTGCCTAGGTAAGTTATGGTTTCGCAGATAGGAATCAGATATTCGGTCTCTCTGTCTTGGATTTTCCAGTGTGGCTTCTGCTTCACGATGACCGTTCTACTTTTCACAAGTTTGCTGAGCCGGTATCCCTGAACTCTAACTATGAGGCTAGATTTGTCCGGGTTAACCTTAAGTCCGTAGGACTCCAGGGCACGGAAAAGCTTCATGATGAGCTATTCCATGTTTTTGACGTCCTGAGTCGTCTTCAGCAACCAGTGCCCCAGGTGATCATCAGCAAAGAGCGTAAGTGGAAGCTGCATAGGCGTCTTCTCAGGTGTGGTGAGGTCCCAAAGGACTTGCGACGATAATATGGCCCATAAGGCCGGAGCCAGGCGACAACCCTGACGAATTCCTTGAGTTGTAACAATGGAGGTGTGTTGAAAACGATCTCTCACTCGGTACGCTGCTTCCTCGTGGATGGCTGCAACCGTGGATCTGATGTCCTCGTCTACCTGATGTGCTTGCAGAGCAGCATCTAATTTTCCCCTGTTGACTCTATCAAAAGGCTGACTGAGGTCCACTGAGAGTAGGCATCCTCCTGCTTCCGCAGCTGTTTGCCCGGCTTCCTTACGCTGCCGTACTGTGAATCTGCTGCCTCCTAGCGCCCTCACGCTAGCTTTAATCTCCCTTATACATGCGTTCACTCTAGCGAGCGCATCGGGTTGTGTCCCTGGATGGGAGATAGGCGTATTGAGGAGATTGCGCAAGGCTTGGATCCGCTTGTTCCAAGATGAGGTTCTTAATATGTCCCGCCAGTGCTTTACTATCTGGCCTCAGTAATCCTATGGGGCGGAGCGCAGAAGCTGAGGAAGGAGGTTTGTGAGGTTTGGGTAGAAAGCACAGTTGGGGGTCTTTCCATGCTTGGCATCTATGTGCTGCAGTGTGCCTGCAACTCTTGCAAGTGCTGGAGCAAGCGCTTGTGAGCACGCCTTCCACGCTGTGGCCGGAGCGGAGTCCACTGGTACGGCCTTGCCTACCGGTGTGCATTTGAGCTGCTCTTTAGTCACGCTGTGAAAAAGAGCCTTGCTGTTCCTGCGCATCCATCCGCGATGTCAGAAACCCCTCTCCTTCTGCGGTGTTCTATGCGGCCGACGTCTTGGGTGTCCCTGTCTGATCTGCCTTGGTCGACCACGTTTGCCTTGGCATGGGCGTGTACATGTTTCCGTCGAGATCTGCGAGCATGCTTGACTTATTCCTACCTTCCTAGGTCTGTGAATTTTTACTGCAGCAGTCAGAATTGCGATGGCATCGGGCGTCGAAGGCTGTCCTTCCCTGTGGGTGCGATCATTGCCCCTCTCAAACGGAGCGGAGACCGTTCCGTTTCGGAGAGTCAGTATCTTCTCCTGTGATTGGCTCAGATGTTGTAAATGCAGGTATCCGGGCCTATCTCTGTCTCAGTCTGGGTCTGCACACGCATGTCTTGTGGCCTCGACCTCTATCACTGTGTGAGTGGTGGCTTCACAGAGTATGGTCAGACCCGTCTGCACGCTCTTGTCCAGTCTAGTAATCGAGCAGTCTAGCTTACAGGGTGGAGACTACTAGTTTCTAGGCTCTTTTGCTATCTGATTCTTCTTATTGAGGGCCTCAGTCTTCTTCTCGATCTGCGGCGTTGTCTGAGGCGTGTGTGGTTGTTCTGCGTCCTCCCATGTGACGGTTGTTGTGGCTCCGGACTATGTTGCGGCATGAGCAACGCAGGCTTCCATTTGGGTTGTAGTCTGTGTTGCTTCTGTCCCGAGTGTGCTATGACCTGATGTAGAGTGTGTGATGCCAGTCCGTCACTCTGATGCACCGCACTTGTGTCTACCCTGCTGGCAGACCAGCCTGGCGTGAAGTCCACAGTGCCGGGGAACAGATAGCTCGCTCGGATCACCAACGTGCTTGGTGGAAGTTTCCAGCAGGCAGCGCGGGCTGGATGTGGAAGCCACAATCCCGTCGATGTCCTGCAGCGGTCGTTGTGGTTCAGAGCTGTTCAGAACTGCAGTAGCGCAGGTGTCCATTGGGGTGGTTGCCTGTGACACGTCTGCCCCAAGGACAGAAACGCCTGCGCCACTTCCTGCCATGGAACGTGTATTACCAGCCCGTCATTCTGACATCAACATGTGCGGACATGTCCAACAGGCTGCGCATGCTCCAAGGTTCAGGCTGGGTGTGGGTCCTCCGTTCCCGTCGATGACCTGGAGCGCAGCTTCCGCTAACACTGATGCGTCTGGCGTGGAGTCCACAGAACCAGAACCGGCCTTAAAGGGAAGGGTATACTTGGGGGGTTCTCAGCAGCATGGTGCGACGGCTGTTCTGCTCGAGCTCCGGCAATGAATGTCTATCCCTGAGGTGACCTCGGAGTACAGAGCTTCGAATGCTAGAGACAGCGCTGGCAGCAGTCTTGTGCGATGACCTCTGACAATGTTCATGCGCGTATGGCTTTCCTCTGCAGACACTCATGCAGAAGTCGGAAGTAACATGAACCCTGAGACCAGACCGTACTAGCATTTGCTGGCTGGCCTCTACTTGTACGAGGCTCTACAGCTTCGCGGGCCTCACTTAGAATCTCAAGGCGGACCGCAGGCATGGAGTGCCATGGAAGAAGAGCATGTGAACCAGGCCAGGCTCAAACGCTGGAGTAAGAGTTTGCGGACTGCCCGGTACCACATGGTCTTCTCTTCCTTCATGAGTTTTTGAGGACGCGGGCACCTACCCATGGCAGACCGCTCGGCATGCAGCCATCGCCTTTCGAGGGGTTTTCACTGAACCAGAAGATGAGCCAACACCGTGGGCTGGAGTTAGAGTTGAGAAACTCGCAGCCAAAGTCAGGGTTGAGCTGCCGGCCTGAGAGAGAGGGTGCGGAGGTTGCGAGCCCATGTCCACTTGCCTTGTCAGGTCAGGCGCTGTGCTCGCACTCATATCACACACGCAGGGACTCAGGGGCAAAGGCTTCCGCGGACCTGGTCGACGATGCGGTAATCGCTGGAACCTGCGCACGCGCATCCAGGGTGGGAGATAACATATACACGACACCCCTAAAGAGCAAGAAAAACTGTTGCTGCGCTTCGGCTCTGGATGATCTCTGTTCAGCAAGGAGACAGACGGCACGGAGGCCTCCAGCAGAGGATCGCACTGCAAGAGCTTGGTGCCCAGTGGCAAGTGAGACGGCTGAATTAGCTGAAGATGCAGAGCGGCGACCACTGCCCGGCTGACAACAGTCTGGTCCGTAACCTTGCCTTTCTTGTCAATATCTGCAGGCTGGTAGGCAAGCTCCACAACAATGCGCACCGAGCGTGCGAGGCAAGTCAGTACCCTCATAAGCAACATCCAACAGCAGGGAGTGGAAACCACTGTCCCTAGTCATTTATAGCTGGCTGCTTGCATGCTTGGTTCGCGTATGAGCCTCTGTGCTGTACCACTTAGACGCCGGCTGGAAGTGGAGACCACTTGTCCGTCGCCACGATGCAGTTTTGGAGGGAGTACCTGTAATTATCTCAGGTAGTCTATACCTCCACAGAGAGTGCCTGTTGTGCCTTGTGGGAGTGGAGGCCACTCTCTCTGCATCATGGTCCTGCGCTGCACAGGTTTGGTTGGAGACTCATGCTGAGGTCCTGCCGCCCTATTAAAAGTGGAGGCCACTCGCCCCCTGACCTGCTTGGCAACTGTTGGCTGTGGTCCCCGATTAGCAGTTGATTTCAAAGACCAATTCTGAGCCTCTGGCCTCTGCTCCTTCATGGTCCATGACCAGATACATGTCTCAGGCAGCCTAACATGGCAGAGGGGAGTGGAGTCCACTAGCCCTGCATACCGATATGATACGCCCTGCAGATGGCCCACGTACTGAATCCATGGACTGCAGATCACCAGGCAGTCAGGCGGAGGTCCAGTCGTCCATCCCAAGTTCGCCGTCGAGTTGCCTTCCCAGTGGATCTGCAGGACCCTCAACAGGGCAGGATCAGGCTCCAAGACAAACAGGAACGGAAGGCAGCACGGGGCAACCTCCCCCTCAGACCTAAGGACTCCACGGCAGCAGCCCTTGAATGTGTCGTAGGCAGCTGAGCTCACGCAAAAATTGCTCGCCTGCAAGCAGTATCACGGGAAAGGCTCCTCATACCCGCTGCCAGAATAACTCCATTATGATGAGTTGTACCTCACATTGCAGGAAGTCCAGACTGTCCGAGAGGACTTTCCACTCCTTATCACCGTCGATAAGAGACCGTCGCAGTCACGCCTCTAGCGAGAAACAAGCTGGAGAAATTGGGGAAACTTTTTTTAGATATGTAACTATTGTTTTTCTTGTTTCTCCCACTTGGTTTGTTCGTGAAAGTTTCACCGGCAGCAACACATGCAACGTTAGGTGCCTTGGCGAAAAGTACCGGTCCTTGATATGGTGTTAGTGTCAGACCTTTGTGATTAGCTGCTTCATTGGCTGTCTATTGACAATATTGGATTGAAAGGTCGTAATGTATGTTTGCGCTGCGGTGATGCTAATCGTTGCCCCAACGGCATGAAAAGTTAACAGATGGCTCTTACAAAAGCTGATTGCTGAAGATTAGTCAGATTGTCAGAGACACGAGGTAAAAAATTGACATTACCGTTGTTGTTTTTATTGGCTTAGCGTCTTGTGTTTTCTCCATCGGTGTCTTACTGGCGACTGACTCCGAAATTAAGAGCAGCGCCCGCGCGGACAAAAAATCGCCAAGCCTGATTATAGGACAAGACCGTAGGTTCCAGGCTGGAACATATTACCAGGCCAAAAGACTGATGGCCGTGGCTGCGTGCCAGGGAAACCACCTCTGCTGGAAATGCCATTTTAACCGGATTAGCTTTCAGCCCGAACTTGCACTCATCAACTTTGTCGACTCTAGCGGTGATGTAAACCTCCCTTGCGTTGATTACCTCTCTCCATTCTGTTGCCTGCTGGTTGCGCGCGCCCCCTCTCAAAGCCCTGGAGCTTACAAGCTGCTGTCAAGCCACGTGACTGCGCCTTGCTCAAGAATTTGCGTCCTCGACACCGATTCAAATTGAGTAGGGAACCACGGTTCGATGATTACTCTCTCCTCGCCTTGCAAGATCAAGCCTCTGAGGTCGATGCCTGTGCGCAAGCATTGTTCAAGGTACTCGGAATCAACTTTGCCCGTGAAGAGGAGAAAGCTACTGCCTTCGCGTGCCCAATTCAAGGCGTTAGGTCTTGTTGTCGACTTGACTGAGTTTGGCAATGGAAGTCTGCAGCGGCCGAAAGTCTCAGAAGTGGATTACATTGGTTTTTCATCCTTTCTTTTTGGACGCCGATCAAGTATCGCACTTGGAGAGATAGGCAAGAGGGCAAACGGGGTTAGTGGTTAGTAGTCACTCAGCGTTGGGTGATGATTTGCGCAAGACATTGACTTACCTCAGAGATGACGCCCTGGAAGGCCCGCCTTTAGTTCTCGATGGGACCTCCAAGGACATCTGCACCAGAAGCTCACGCTGCTGCCTTCTTGTGAGGTGTCTGCTTGATTCGGAGCCTAAGGTTTTGCTGTTGTTTGTTTCCTGCACTTCACTGACAAGACGGAGCTGAACCGGCTGCATCCATTGCGCACTGAGTGATGTGTGGCAAGTTGCTCTCTCTGAGCTATGGGCAGCCTTGTCCTCGATGTGTCCCGTCTGCCTGTCAGTTTCTGCAGCCTGCAAGGTAGGATCTGCATGGTTTCGACATCCTCCAATTTTGCTTGCAGGGATGGCATGATAGCACAATCAGCAGTAGTGATAGAATGGAGCCAATCCAAAATCTCAGGTTGTAGCCAGATTCCACGTGAAGCAAGGCAAAGCCAAGCTACGCTGCTCTAAGCTACCCCCTCTACGACAGCGAGCTATTTCGCGCAGAAGCCGGAAGCTTGCTTGGGGCGTCTGGAAGATTGAATGCTGTTGGCACGCGGCTAAACCAACCCCTGCATCTTACCTGATCTTCCGCTTGCGCAAAAGAACTGAATGAGCTTATCCTGCCACACTAACATGGCCGTCCAGGTTGCCAGTAATTCGATCATAAATCGGAAGATCTGAAATCAAGAACGCGGCCTGAGAAAAAGGAAATGTTTCCTTGTGGAGTCATAAAGAATGTCACCGATCATCCCCACATCTTCTTCCAGGATTCCGTCAGTGAAAATCAAGTAGGTGGTCATTCAGGCGTCTCAAGATGCCTTCGACAGGCGTGCAGCAGCTATTCTGGTGGAATCTAACAGGTCCGACAAAGATCAAGATACCACACTCTCTCTCCACTTGGGTTAGCTTCTTCCACCCCGAGCAGATCCGCGACCGCATCGGTGTGAAATGTCATGATGAAGAACCCACAGTGTCCTTGGGCAACTTGACAAATTTGGTGATCCAGACATGATTCACATGCAGCGAGTTGTAGATCGCTTCCATCGTTGCTCTCTCCAGTTGAGCGGGCAAAGTATGAATCACTTGCATCTTACCCGCCAACCCTGCTGGGAGAGATTTCGCCATGCATGTGGAGGCGTTGTTCAGACCCCTCGCCTACACAATTCCAAGCCCTGCACAACGCCGTGTTCTGGAAGTGTTGCATAGCGTCTAGCAACACTGCTTCCCAAAACGAGGGGTTGGTAAGCATCAAGAAGGCTTGCATGGTGCTCTTTGACCAAGGTGAGCTCGTTTAGTTGTTGCAGATGGCGCGTGAAGAACTGCGCTATGTGCCTTAGCTAGCATAGTGGTCGGAAAATTTTCCAAGAAAAAGCCGTGGCCGGCCGCCTCAGTTACCCTTGCATTCAAACGTGCTGGCCATGCTAACAGCTGCAAGAGGTTGTGCAACGGGATGTTAATGGTAACTGCCGCAGTGTTGGAGGAGAGCGCGCTAAGATGTCAGCCGTGCCAAGAAGATCAGCGTTCTCCAGATTGCTGGCTAGGAGGCAAATTTTTTCTTCGCTACTTGCTGTTCGTCAGCAGTGAACCGCAGACCTCCTTAGTAACAGTGTTTGGCAATTTAGGCGGCACACGACTGCCAAGCTAACAAACATTGTTATGTGCTCGGACAGGCTTGGATCCCGCGGTCACGCTTCCGCAGTTCTTTCGCCTTCTCATAATGGTCAGGGTATCGCATAGAGGTGCCTGCTAGCGCTAAGAGAACTCCCTCTCCTGCCGCTGGTGCCAACCCATACAGCTTCCAAACTGTTGAAGGCTTGCTTACACTCAAGTCCCTTCTTAAGCTCCCCTCTGAAGCGCGCTTAAGCCCCAGGGGGGAGAAATGAAGGGTCGAAGCAAGGGGAGCTTGAAGGGAACTTGAAGGGGGGCTTGAAGGGCGCTTCAAGGGAAGACTTTAAGGGGAACTTCAAGAGGCTTGAAGGGTTGTCCCTTCAAGCTCTTGAAGGTTAGTATGAAGCCTTCATTACTTCATCCAGGTTGGAAGCAGCTGACGACCCGTGACCTGCGGGAACCCGCATAAAACCCGCTTAGACTCGCATGGCACGCGTGGAATGTTTCGTTAGGCTTTGACAAAGCTGCTTGAGAAGAGTCCAGCTTGTTGGAAGGCAGATCTAGAAGAGTCTGCAGAACATAGTGCTATGCGACATTTCTGCTTTGCCATATAAACTTTGAGCAAGCTTCAGCTACAACCCTGCACAGTCAGGGCGGTACCTTTCTGCCAGCCAAGCGACGGATCCGTCGGATGTCGGTCGAGCAGCGGCAAGGAGGCGAACNNTACTCGTCCAGCTGCAAGGCCTTCTTCGACTAACTGAGAAGGTTCTGCGGCCGCACACGCTCAAACAAAGTCGACTACGGCACCCTGTCCGTGCAGTCGAACCCAGGTCTACACTCGGGTTGGAGCCCAGACTCGGAACCCAGATTCGGAACCTAGGTGTGAACCTAGGTTTGAACCCAGATTCGAAACCCAGGTTCGCGCCTGGGAATAGAAGCCAGGTTTGAACTGGGTTGAAATCCAGATTGCAACCCGGGTTCGAACCAAGTCGAATCCGCGAAGAAACCTGAGTTCAAACCCGGATTAAACCTGGATTCGAACCTGGATTC
>CAJNIZ010007340.1:0-16287 GCA_905231905.1 Symbiodinium pilosum
AGGGCGCCTAAAATGCGCTATAAACCCCAACAAAACGCTCAAAATACACGCTGTGGGCAGTGTTTGTGGCTGTAAATACCAGTGAAATTCAATTGTGGGCTCGAACATGGTCAGCCTGCACAAAGAACCATGTCTAAAGTCATCTTTGATGGCTCTTTGACCCCTCCTGGTCCCAATCAAGCCAAATTGGCTTCCCAATTGTGCAGCTGATGTTCCCGTATGACGCGCGCGCGCGCGCGCCTCGTACAGGAACATCATCAGCACAATTGGGACTCCACTTTTGGCCGCTTTCAGTTAAACTAGAGAGAACAGGGACTTCAAAACCGAAAAGAAAACAAGGTAACAAGGATATAACTTTTTTCGTACACTTCTCTCAATCAGGAGTGTCAGCAGGGCTGGGGTGGGCTTGGCTCTCAATTGATAGCTGGGTAGGCAAGCGGGGCAGCGGCCAGGCCGGCACCTGCCGCCAGGCCCTAAATTTTATGCCAATCCCCCCTGCAGTAATAGCCCTTAAATATGGAGTTAATAAGTCCTTGATATACCTACAATAATCCCTTGTCGTATCCATTACTGGGTGGGGGACTGACACAACATTTCTTCCACAAAAACTCAGGACACAAATGCTCGTATGAGGACCTCAAGCTATCTGATGGGTGTACAGGACCCTAGGGGGTGTGGTTCAGTGAAGTGAAGGGTTTCAGGTTTAGGGTTCAGAGTTTAGTTAAGGAAAACAGATGGACAGTTGGTACCACCATAATTGTTAAACCGCCTGCAGTGTATGGAATGCTGACAGGTTATATGTAGGGAGTCGGAGGGAGCCAAAAGAGCCTCAGACCCTACGCTAAAACCCCCCCCAGCCTCTTGAACCCCCGAAACCCCCTAATCCCTTGAAGCCACTAAACTTGAAACCCCGAACCCCCTAGAACCTTAACGCCGCAAGCTGAAGCCATCCGATAATATTTCGGGTTGTCTGTTTAGAGCTTAGGGTTCACCCTAATCCCTAAACCCGAGGCTTTAGGGACTTCCATAAGACCTGGTACCCGGATGGAGTGGTCGTTTAGACGCTACCACATCCTTCGACCTCAAAATCCCTAAGCCCATTAGGGTTTATGGTGCGCTGAAGCAATGAAGCCTTTTCTTGAGCATTAGATTCCCTAAACCCTAAATCGGATGGGTCAGCTCTCGTAGGCCTTCCATACCACTCCCTAGAAGTCATGGGGCGCGGTTTAGGGGTTTAGGGTTTGGGGATCTTACGGGATTTCTCACTGGAAATACTATGGAACTACCCTAAACCCTAAATCTTTAACCCAGAACTTCATACCGTAAACGGTGTAAACTACCCGCCTGCCATCCCCTCAAAATCCAAGCACCCACATAAGAAATACTTTGGGCCTACAGTTTTATCCAGGAATCCGATCGGGCCCAAATTACCTCACCTATAGATAGTCCAAACTCCTAGTATCCCTCCCAATAAGCCGCGTAACGGTCCCCTATATGGTCCCCTATATGGCCGTTCATGTGGGCCCAAGTTAACAATGTCCCTAAACCCTGAATCCCTACAGTTCATGTGGGCACTAGTTAACCCTAAACCCTAAACCTTAAACCCTAAACCGTCAGACAGTAAGGCTCCGCTTGTCGCTGCAGCCCACAGAACCGAAGCCAAGCGCAAGAAGAGTGGCGGGCTCTGCTGTCCTCTTCCGGGATATATAGGAGGGTTTAGGGGGTTTAGGGTTTTAGGTATTTAGGATATAGGGTTTTAGGGCTTCAGGGTTTAGGGTTTAGGGGTTTTAGGGGTTAGGTTAGGGATTTATGAGGGGCCCAAATACTTAGAAGAATGGAGAGTGAATTCGAAATTAACAAAGGGCAATGCAACAGAGGCTGGGTTTGTATGGAGCTTCTATGGAGATTGAGAGATTGTAGGGTTAGGAGATGCGAACGTGCGGTATACTGTTACTAAGTGCGCCGCGAATTTGGAAGGCGGCCTCTGAAGTATGTGTTGCTATGGCTGTACGGGGATTCAGGAGGCCAAGAGGGTGATAGTACCTAAACCCCAAGAGTTTTTAAAATGATAAGCCTAAATTATTAGAAACAGCCAACAAGGCCGGAATTCTACATACTTTAGGGGTCCACTAACACAGGTTGTTACAGGATATGGTTTCTCTCGATAGTCTGTATGTAACACTAATAGCAGGGGATTGTTTTAATGTCTACATATATATATATAGATATGTATGTATATGTATATGTATTCCCTGCATATCGCAAGGCTCTCTACAAGCGCCCCCCCCAATCTTCAGAACCCCCCATACGAGGATATAGGATTTAGGAGAAAGTGTGGGTAGAATAAGCTTGGAACTAGTTATAAGGCTTTAAAGGCCTCGAGTGCGGAGAGAGTTTTGTATGTTTTATCCGAATAAGGCCTTTAAAGGCCTCGGGTGCGTCGTGATTTTTGCGTGCTTTATTCGAATGAGATAACTCGCATTGTAAGCCAAGCAGGAGGAGTACATTAACTTACTGTACTCAAGGACTCTAGTACACTGTCTAAAGTCTTCTGCAAGGATTCCCAGACAACTAAGCCAAGATCCCAAGACCTCCGACGTGGTCTGGAACACTGTTGTTTCCCTAAGGGTCCCAGGTCCAAGTACCCAATAATCATATACCTACCCAAAACCCGTACTACAATTGCAATTACCCCAAAACCAAGGACCTACTTATTGGTACTTGGACCCTTTGGGCGGCTGAACAATCAGGACTACACTAGCCATCTAATGCAGAGACGTGACTGAAGATACTTCCGCATAAGCGTTTCATACTAGACCTGCCCCCATTCCAAAATCAGATATGGTAGCTTCCCAAAATGGGGGGAACTCCAATATAGACCCCAAAATACTATAGTCCTTATTATGGGGACTCTCCAATTAGGTACCCCCCACTTTTGGGAAACCCCGATATGTCTCCCAATATGCAAGGTCATACAAGGCGTTTGATATTCGGATAAGGGGTCTGCCTTCTGCTGCGCTGCTCACTTTTAGGCCCTGCCGGTGACGGGGTAGCCCCCATAGGACTTGAATCGTTTAACCTGTACGGACCAAGACCCCTGAAACCGCAACCCAGCCCGAAACCCTAACCAGAAACCCGACACCCCCTAAACTCCCTAAACCCTTAACTCTAAACCGAAGCCCGAAATCCCTGACCCTAAACCCTTGACCCTAAACCGTAAACCCTTAACCCTGATGTCCGGAGGCATAGCCGATAATCTTGTCGGGTCTCAACTTTGGAAAGTGGTCCTGCAGGTAGCATTTGGTGACTTTAGCTTCGACAAGGAAATTGGGTTTGGGGGGGCATCCTACCTTATACCCTAAACCATAACCCTTAAAACCTAAATCCTAGCTCTTCAGACTTCTGCAGCATGAGGGGTTCCATGTGGCTTTGAAGAAACTTAAATTAAGTTACCATAATGTGTGTATATATATAGTAAATAATGGACTCCTCAATATAGTAACTTGAACTTAGTTCCTTAAATCCCCATATTACTCCAGTTTCAATTTTGTTTTTCCATGTTCGTTTCCATTTTGTTCTCCATTACAGCGGGGTATAATATAGCAACTGAAACGACCCCTAACAGTCACCCAGCCTGCCGCCAGTCTTGTTGAGCCCCCTACTTTCCAGTTTTTGCAACCGGCGACCCCTAAACCCCAAACCCGAAACCCTAAATCGACGAGCTTGCGAACAGCTGGTCTAGGGACCAGCTAAAATTGATACCATTATTAGTAGTTATGATGAATGTTAGTATTCTTACTATTACTGTTGCTACTATTGTTACTGTTTTGGATTAATGATGAATATTCTTACTATTACTGTTGCTACTATTATTACTGTTTTTTGGGTTGGTAATCGGGAACTGCAACAAAGGCCGCCCTCTCACGCACTCTCCCTGGCTGTCTCTGGCTTGCGCGCTCTAAATGCGGGCTGGGTAGATGGCTTGTCAGCCGCAGCCCTTCTCAATAATGCGAGTGAACCCAAACATTCCAAGTAGGGCTTAACAACCATACACCTTCCCAAAGCCTGTGCTACAAGTATGAATGCCATAAGCCCAAGTACCAAGTTTTTGGGTACTTGGACCCAAGACCTCAAGCCCTATATGTCCCCGTATATCCCTACATCCCCTACATGGCCCTATATAGTCTTATACAATATCCTTCTGAAAAGTACTCCAAAGGGAAACGATGGACTGTCTTCCAGAACGCTGGAACTGCAGCTGAAGATACAGCACCCCAAAGCTTAGCTTTCCACAAAAAACCCTAAAACCTAACCCCCAAACCCTAGACCCTAATTATATCCTGACCACCAAAAGCTCGCAAAGCCCTGAATACTCATACTCACTTCAAGAGGAAGATGTAGGGAGTTCTGCAAGTTGATCTCAGTAGTGTGTCTTCGAGGATGTAGGGTTACTGGTTGGTTTGCCAGAATTGCATCATCTGTGTTGCTCCTGAGGATTTTCATGAAGAACTCATTATCCATGCATTGGTTTCTCGGGCCTAGGCAACTGTGGACGTATGGAAGGGTTTAGGGTTTAGGGCTTGGGTTTAGGGTGTAGGTAGGGTCTAGGGACTTCCGGTTAACTGTACGCCACACCGACTGTACACATAGATCCTCAGCACCAAACCTTGTTTTGTGTGAAATCCTTTGTCAGCAGTCTTCTTAGTGGTGCTTGACGAAGTGCACCCTTAAAATCGTCCCTATATAATCCCCATATATACATAAATATATCCCCCGTAGTTGTCCCTACATTCACTCTCCCACTCCCTCTTAAGCACTAGTAAGGTTTCTGCTGTGGAAATGATGTTAATCCCGGCTTCCCGAGGACGCCTGTTCATGGGACCACCGCTCAAGTGACAGTACCGACAGTTTAGGGTTTGGGATTTAGGGCTTAGGGCTTAGGATTGATTTAGTGTTGAGGGGTATAGGGTTTAGGGGTATAATACCGACAGTTTAGGATGTAGGTTTAGTGTAAGAATCCTTTTCAGGTTGGAGGGGCGTTTTCCTGCTGCCCAATATACCAGTAAACATTATACCGATATCGTTCAGGGTTTAGATGGAAGGCCCCCAAGAGGCAGATGCTTTCTCCAACATGGGATTACGTGGTGCGCGCTTCATTTGAATTCTGGCCGCTCAAGCTTGCATTACTTGGAGGTCCGTTGTACTTATTAGCTACTTAGTAACTGTAGTTATAACCCAGGTATAAGTCCCGCAACTACAGTTTCCCGAGATATAATTGAGTTATAGCTACAGTTACTAAGTAGCTTATAAATACAACGGACGTCCAAGTAAGTACCCATGCATCATTCGAGGATTCTACCAATCCCAGACTCCAAGCCGAGGACCTTGAATTGAAGCTGGTCAGCCTGATGCTAATGTTTAGGGTTTAGGGTTTTTGGCTTAAAGTTAATTGATGGTTATAAGAATAGTCGTTTCCATTTGCTTGTCCATTCTCCCGATGTAGCACCAATATAAGCCCAAAACGTATAATCCCAGTTCCATGTTATTTCCATTTTCTTTTCCATTTGACTCTCCACTACCTTTATTCCTACCCTGTCATGTCCCCTAAACCCTAAACCCTAAGCCCTGAGCCCTAAACCCTAAATTCCTACCTCCCTCATGTCCTGTAGCAGCGTGGCCTCTTCCACATGTTCTGAACCCGTGAGCAGATCGCCAGCTGCTGTCTTGAGATCAGCCGCCCTATCCTGGCCAACTGCTGCGGTTTCGTATGCGGGGCGCTATGTCAGCCTTGAGATAGAGCCTCGAAAACATATGGTGAACCTCCGTGTGAACTTCAGCGACTGCCAACCACGGAGTGACAACTGGAAAAAAGAACATGGAGAATGGAATGCTAACGTGGGTCATGTATAAGTCTGTGCGTCGCTTACCAAGGCTCTTCCTGCCTGTTTCTTAGAGAGCCAAATTAACCACACTATACTGTGACCGAAAACCATACTCCACTCAAACCAGCCCCCACATCCAATCGACAAACAAACCCAGTTCCCATGTGAGCTATAGTCTATACTCCTAGTATCCCCCTCATAATCCCCATAGTAGTCCCTAAAATAATCCCCATACAACCCCCTTTAAGGAGTTTAGACTGTAGCTCATGTCATGTTCGATTTCATTCTCCAGTATTATTCGACTTCTCTCGGACCCTACATTGAGGTCTCCACGCTGAAACCTCAACCCTTGGAACCTCAAGCCCTAGACCTTACACCCCCTGGAGTCAATGTAAACCCCTCCCCTACAAACGCAGCCTCTTGCCCCCCAGCAAAATATGTTGCATACAAATACAGATGTATGTATGTATGTATGTATGTATGTATGTATGTATCTATATATATATATATATCTACACATACAAATCCTTCTCTTGGGGGGAGAGAGAGAGAGAGTGGGACAGCAATATATAGAACAGTCCTTTCATGATAAACAGGCGTGAACGAGAGGAATGTCTTTCAGGCGATCTCTGCTACTGCAGAGATAGGAACTACAAACGAGCATGCTTACTCACCCTCAAAACCCTAAACCCTCAAAGCTAAACCTATGCAGATCCCGCCAGACAAGCATCCACCCAACCCAAAATCTGGTCCACGCACTCCCTCTCTTCCCTCTAGTATTGAGAAAAAACACACCCGACCCAACATGAATACATGGGGACCATCTTTGGGGGGAGGGGGTGGGGGTATGGAATATATGTAGGCCATGGCCCCTCGACCCTCCATGCATGAGAGCCGGCATCCTTCAGATGCCGTCGAAGTGCGTGGAAGACAGCCTTTCGAAGTCCAGGGAGCATACAGGGAGGGGGTTCCAGGTTACAAGGAGGATTATAATGGGGATTAATAGGGGTCCCAAGTTAAAATGGGGATTACTGTAGGGATTATTTAATCCTGCAAGTAGTAGTTATAGGCCTTATAGATGTACTCATCTACCACCAGGCGCCTTTGCAGGGTTAAGGGTGAAGGGGCTAAACCAATTTGCCCACAATCAATACCCTCAATGGAATATGCGGGAATACGGTGGTGACGGGGGTTGGCCAAACGTCCCATATTCAATATATTCAATGGAATGTTGGGGAATATTCTGTGACTGGCGCTACAAGATGTACGCTTGCGTTTGATGTACAGGAATGCCTGCACTCATAGCTCTACCTGTGATATCCATAGCTGGCATACGAGCAGTATACATGCACCCTACACCCCAAACACTACACCTTGACCACTAAAAAGTGCTCAACCCTCAGCCCTACCCCAAAACCCAAACCCTTGACAGCAAAGCTCGGAACATTCAGTTCTAGACGTGTCACCCAACACTTTCACACCAAACCCAAAACCCAAAATGCCAGCTCCCTCACCCGAAAGACTGAACTCGAGACACAAGAGAGCGATTCTTAAACACAAAAGCAGTGAAGCCCTACACCTTTGAGTTGCAACCTCCTCTTTGGCTTTGGGTGAGTTTAGGCTTTAGGGGTTCAGGAACCGGAACCCACTGGCAGCCTCCTTGACGATCCCCGCCAGCACTTCAGCCACGGCTGCGGGCTTTTGTTCCGCCACGCGGCCCTCAAGGACCTGCTAAAGAGAGAAATTGGGAGTGCATAGGGACACATGAAGCCGAAACCCCTAACCCCAAACCCTACACCCTAAACAGGGAGGGTTTAGGGTTTAGGATTCCAAGGTGAATTTGTTGGTGTTTACTTCAGAATAGGGAGGGAAACTGGGCAAATTCATCCAGGGTTATTCGAAAATGATGATTAGGACCCACTCCCTTACTCCCTCTTACGTGCCACTAAATTAAGTGGTCTAGGCTAATGGGAGATATGGCTCCAGTTTAAGGTCTGGGTTAGGGTTGTTGATGGATGTAGAATCGTAAGCCTTAACCCCCCCCAAACCCTCAACATTGAACCCTAAACCCTGAACCCCTAAACCGTCCCTCCCTAAACCCTGAACCCTGAACCCTCAACCCTTAACCCTCAACCCCAAACCCTACACCGGGTTGAAAGCCAGAGTTGAGGGATGACCGTACCTGCCCAGGAACCCTGCAAGCCGTTCAGACTTTCTAGCTGTCTTCTGGGAATATTTAACCCGGTTTAGGGGTTTAGTGTGTAAGGTTTAGGGAGCTCAGGGTATCTTCAGAATAAGAAGTATAGCTGATAATCTGGGCTATGTAAGGGGGACCTCGAGACTTCCAGCAATCTTGAGCCCTTTGCTATAGGATAGGGAGGGTGGCAGGGAAACCCATGAATGTTGGTGTTACCTGAGTAAACCTTGCTTTGGACTACAGAGAAATTTTATGGGTTTCAGATAAAGCCGGCAGGGCCTTAAAGTGCACCCTAAACCCTAAACCCTAAACCGAAGTCCATTGAAGCGGTCCGGGTTTGGCTTGTTACTATTACTATTCCTAGCCCTAGAAGCCCTGGTACCCATATGGTAGGTCCTTGGGTTATAGATAATATAGGGTTTAGGGTTTAGGGTAGGTCCTTGGGTTATAGATAGTACAGGGGTTTAGGGTTTAGGGTTTAGGGTAGGTCCTTGGGTTACAGATAATATTAAACTATATAGGGTCTTAAGGACAGGAACCCAATATATAAGTAGTTGGGCTTCTAGGGCTAATTACCATTCCTAGTACTTGGAGCTTAACGTTTTTCGGCTCAACGTTTCAATGCCTTGTTGGGTCGTAGGAGCCGCTGTTGCCACAGTCTCCGAGCGTCTGCAAGCTCCTCTGTTGCAGGGGCTTAGGTCAGCATCATGTCAAAGCATGCCGTCTGCTGCAGGGTGTTTATTAAGTTAGAACGAATGGTTTTATGATCCAAGGCTTGGGGGTTTAGGACTCATAATTGGGACCCGCTTGTTGATGAATCATGCTTAATTCTGGTATGTAGCTCTACCAGCCTAGGATAAAGTTGATACTGCTCGTACTAAAAATCGCGAATGACCTCTGAATACGCGTGCCGCGTTTCATAGCCACAAGCCCTAGAACTTTGGGGTTGGGGTTTGAGGGGTTCAGTGTCTGAGGTGTTGCATGCTCGAGCCTGGCGTCGCAAGAGATTGAATTGAAGATGCTTGATTTGGGATCTACCCCGATGTTTCCTGTTCCCTAATTAACCCAACCCAAACCTTCAGGAGTGATACTTAGTAACAAACCAGATGGTTTTCTCGAACACAATTGCATCTATATCCTAAACCCTTGAACTGACAGGGTTCAGGTTTAGGGTTTATGACTTGTGGCCTAAAGCCAAAGCTCCAGGACAGGCCCACCTGCCAATAATTATGTAGTTGGGATTTGGGCAATAGTTCTTCCTTGTTCTAGTAGCGGTTTTGTCAAAACCCTACGTAAATCCTGGAGCTTTCTGATGTGCACTGGCATGTGCAACGTGTTGCATGAGCATAGGCTGCTTGCTCCCACACTTTGGATCCTTACGACCCCTCGGCCATCTCGCAAAGCGGAGCATCACAAAACAGGATTGCGCGTGGGAGGGTACTGGTACACTCAGACCAAACCATACTCAAAGACCTTGAATACTCCTCTCACTGAAGGAGTTGCCAAGCACTGCCCAAGATGCCCTGCAACGCTTCGGTAGCGCCATAATATGCCCTATAAACCCTAACTGAAACCCCCAAAACCCTATAAACCCTAAACACTATGAACCCTATAAACCCTAACTAGACCGCGCCCTTGAATCTGAAACCCAGACCCTGGAGTAAAGCCTCAGGTCCCTAAACCCTACAAAGCCACACAGTTGTAAACGCGTGAACTGGTGGCTTCCATAAATAGGGGGGCCCCATATAGACCCAAAAACACACAATCCTTATTATCTGGACCCCCGAAAGAGGTACCCCAAATGTGGGGAAACCCTAAACAGCAGTGAATGCCCCTATATAAACCCTATATATCCCCTATAACCGCCCCAGAAAGGTACACCTACTATTGCGTTTAGGGTTAAGTGTCATAGCTAGATGGCCTTTAAGCCTCAAACAACGCGCAAATGAATGGCTCAGAGTCTAGGGGAACCCTTACCCACATAAGGACGCTAAACTAAAAAATCTCCAAGCATTCATGGCGGATTTGTTCGCAGAATCCAGACCTGGACCCCAGCATACGTAGAATAATGGCCTACTTGACAATGTTGAGGGCTTTGTGGGCCATTGGTTTACCGACAAACCCTGAACCGCAAAACGCAAGGCTAGGTAAGCCCGTTTACCCCATGCCTTTCGTTGCTGCTTCTCAGTATTCCCCATGCCTGTCTTTACTGGTTCTTAGTAGAGAATAATAAGGGAATGGAATCCCTATATAATATATCCCCTTGTTTCCCACTAACCCCAAACCTTAAACCCAAAACCCTTTATAGTATATTCCCTTCCATACTAATCCTAAATCCTAAGCCCTACATGACATATTCCTTTATTCCCTACTAACCACCCCCTCCCCCCCCGCCCCAGTAAGTGTCCTTGGTGTTGGGGTCCGTATGATCCTCTCCACCAGAATCCTAAGCTGCTCGGCTTCGTGGCATCGCAGGTTTAAGCGGTTTAGGATTTAGGGTTTAGGAATTAAGGTCTAGGGAAAAGGGGTTTATGTATACGTATTCTTTGCATTGTTTTGTTGCGTAAATGTTTTAGGCTTCATTGTTTAGGGTGTACTTTGGTAACCAAAGGAATGCATGCTCCAACAAAAATCACAGGTGAAGACTCAATCTACATAAACTGATTGTGCTTCCGGTCCTTTGGCTATCTAGGTATACGCCCCAAACCAGAAACCTAAACCCAACTCTAGAACCTTCGTTTGGCCCGAAACCTTCGTCCTGCTTCCTGTTGACTCAGCTTTACCCTAGAAGCCCAGGTACCCGTATGGTAGGTCCTTGGGTTCCAGATAGTATAAAATCATATAGGGACTTAAGGACAGGAACCCAATATATAGGTAACTGGGCTTCTAGGGTTAGTTAATGGCAATCAGAGTCGAAGGTTTCGGTATGCACCAGACAGGAGGGCTCCAAGCCTCTTTGATTGTAGTTTTCGAGCTCCTGTGCATGAGAGTTCGGGTTCGGGGCACGAGCTGTTACAGTAGGTTTGCCTAGGCTTTCCTCGTGACTACTGGAGGGGCCAAATACTTTGAATATCTGATCTGAATCCCCCAGAGTATGCAGAATCTTAAGTTTGCTTTGGATCTTAATGGGTTCGCAGCCCATTATTTCACCTACTGCTGATGTCAGGGTATGGCTTTGCAGTGCATTGCCCTCGCTCTAGTAGTGTATGGGATAGTGATTGAAACTATTTCTACTTTGCGGCCCTAGATCAAGAGCTCTACATGCAAGAGCTTGCATCCCAAGCGTTCCCCCTTGAGCCCTAAACCCCAAACTCCTAAAACCTAAGCCCAGACCCTAAACCCCTAACCCGCAAACCTTAAAAGTAAAACCCTTGAACCCGAACCCTTAAAACTCAAACCCTTAAACCTCAACTCTACCAAGAGACCTGGCAGCAACACTGGATTCCAGCCACTGTAGGCCAGACCCCGCCAGTTTCAAAGTGGATGGTCACACGGATCCTCAGCTTTCTATGTGTAATAATGCAGGTTTTAGAGTTTAGGGTTTAGAGCTCAGGGTTATTCAGGGTTTAGGGCGGAGTTTAGGCTTCAGAGTTCAGGGTTTGGAGTTAAGAGTTAGAATTAAGAGTTTAGTTTTTTTTGTTCAGGGAGGCATGTTTGCGCAGGCCCTCCTGTCTCGTTCGTTACCGCGCTTGGCATGGTGTTGGGTAGGCCATTATCCTGTGCTATCTCCACAAGGGAATTGCACAGGGCCACCCAGTGTTTAGGGTTGTTGTGGGTTTCCCTACCAAACGTCCCACTACCCTCCCAAGGTCCCACCTGAGCTTGGGTCATTTAAGGAAAGTTTGGATTAATTGAAGGAGACATAGGAGGGTAATTCGGTGATAGTAAGGGTTCTCATGAACTCTAGGGTCTGGGTTTTACCCTAAACCCAAGCCTGAGCCCGAAACACTAACTCTAGACTTCCTGCTACTACCCTCTTAGATTCCACCATAATTCGCAAAAACTTGCGAAACCCTGTCCCTAAGTTAGGTTTTAGGGCTCAGGGTTTGGGGCTTAAGGGAGTATAGGGGGTGGCAGGGGAACCCATGCCACCTGTTAGTCCTATGGAGCAGAGACCCTCATCTTCAAGCAGGCTCCTACACAGAAGGAACCAGTGGCTCATCTTGTGGAATGTTTTTGCAGGTGCTGTTGGGAGTGTTCGTGTAGGGCCCTTCGTAACTTCCAATATCATGTTGAGGTCTATTTGAGGTACCCTACGCGATGATTATACTATACATTTAGGACCCCAATATTTTCGATCATTTCAGCTTCTACGTTATTTTTGCAATGCGAACAGCGCCACAGCTTTAGGTCTGCACTAAACCCTGCTCCCAAACCCTAAACCCTAGACCCTTAAACCCTACAGCCCCAAACCTCCAACAAGAAGGACGACGGTTTCGGGTTAAGGGTTGAGGCCTTTAGGTTGAGGTTTTAGAGTGATAGGGTTTAGGGCTCAGAGTTCAGGGTTTATGGATGAGCCGTCACCTGTTGGACATCCAAACCCACCTCTATAGACGCTAAGGCCCCAAGCATAAGTACTGCTTAGTAAGTCTCAAGCCCTAACCTGGACACCAAAAGCAAGCAACAACCCGTTTTCAAACGCAGGAACTCAAGACAATTATTCTGCATACTATCAGGTGCAGGACACATTAACCTGGAGACATCGTACTTTATTGACTGAGCATCTCTGGCACAGTCCCGGACGGGAACGGATTGGCGCTTCTAACGACCGGCCGGTCCTTTGCAATTTAAGGCTTCGGCGTTGCAAAGTTCACCAGGCCAAGGAAACGCAACGCTTTGACTAGACTGGGGTGATAGGAGCCAACAAGTGCAAAGTGCAAAGTGTACCTACGCAGGTACTGAGGCTTAGGATTTTGGAGGTTTCTACTTAAACCCAAAACCGTAAACCCTAGCCTTGGGCTTGTAGTCTTTTGCGCGTTCAATCGTGAAGCTTCTTGACATAGCCTATCCACATATTGGGCGTTCACGGGGCGATCTTTGTAAAGGGGTGGTAGTAGTAAATTCCTCGGCCCAAAAACCCGTGAACATGGTGGCTGGTATTTGAAACCGAATTACAATTTCTCCTGCTCCTCCTTCTCCATCTCCTACCTTTGTACTTTGCTTACTACTCCTACTACTCGTTCTCCTACTAGGGCGACAATGACCACCGAGACAGAGCTCAGGCCCAAGGCCCCGGAGTTTTGGTCCGTCCGGAACTCCACCGGCGGGGGGGGGGGACAACAGGGTGGTTTAGGGTTTGAGGTTTTTAGGGACATTAGGAATTCCAAAATTTCTACAACGATTTGAACTCTTAATTGCCACTACGCAGGTTTCGGACTTTGTTGCCCGGGCGCGTGGCCTTGCAAAGCCTCAGCCCTTCAGTGTAACCCTGACCCTAAGGCTCAAAATTACCCAAAGACCTCATATTGTGTAGAATTTGGGCCCACGTACCCAGAACAAGTGGGAATATGGACTATTTGGGACCTGAAACCACTAGCTGTTGAGTTTCCACCCATCATTCTGGGTGCTTGGAAGGTCCACGAAAGGGTCTGGACATCCGCCTATTAATCCCAAATGCGGCACCCTAAACCCTTAACTCACACCGAGAGGCCCAAGCCCGAAACAATAGTTCTCTGATCCCCACAGTTCGAACCCTGCCACCATCATATGAGGTATAGTCTATCCTAGCATCCCCCTGAATAACCGCTATAATACTCCCCCATATAATCTGCTCTCTAACCCCCTCTAAGGAGTTTACAGTTTAGACCTTGAACCCTGAAAAAACTAAACCATACATAATCCCCTATACAAACCCCATTAAGGACTTTATATACTAGACCTCATAGTTGCCTATTACAACTGGGTCTTAATGTTTGACCAGGTGGCTTGACGGCCTTTTGCCTGCAGCATCGATCCCAAGGATCCCTAGGTTGACCCGCAAAAAGCCACGCGGCGTAGGGTTAAGGAAAAGTAGGAATACTGTTGATGGATCAAATCTTGCACCACCTAGGGGCCCTAAACTACTGTAATTCCTAGGACTTTAGGGACTTAAGGTGGTGCAAGATTCCTCCATCAACAGTATAAGGACCCCGGTAGGCATATCAGAATGCCCCTTGATTTAGGGTTCAGGGCTTAGGGTTTAGGGTTGACGTCATTCAGGGTGTACTCCTTCATTGAGGGTATTGGGCTCTCTGGGCATCTAAATCCTATAAATCCTAAACCCTAGGCCCTAACCTCTAAACACTAAACCCTAAGCCGTCCTTCCCCAGACTGGCAGCCGCAGAAGAAGTGGGAAGCAAGCCAAACAAGTCGAGCTCCTTCCAACAGCCAGGGGAAGCAAGGTGAGCGGAGGGTCTAGTGGGGTAGGGTTTTAGGTTTAGGTTTAGGGTTTAAGGTGTAGGTAGTAGGGCTTAGGGTTTAGGGGACATGTGTCCTCTACAAGGTCATTCCACCCTCCTCCTTAAACTTACACGCTTCCATCGGGCGTTTTTGCTGCGTTTCAGCACACAGCGGGGTGTGACGCCCGGCAAAACAAACCTATACAGGTAAGTGGAGCCCCTATCCCCACATGACCTATGTAACCCTATTATACGATCGTAATTTTCCATTTTCTTTTCCATCATCCCCATATAACACCAGCATAGGCCTATAATCCCTACATAACCCGTATAAAACCCCAATATATGCCCTACAATTCCCATATAACCCCTACATAGCCCCCATAATCCCACACCCTTCAGCTGTACCTCAACCCTAAACCCTAAACCCCTTCAGCCCTCACCTTCTGCTTTTCTGGTAACGGCATGCCGGTTCTTTGGGATGGGCCGCTATTTCGGCGTCATATACGTTATTCTGGAGACTTAAGGGTCTAGGGGTTTAGGGATTAGGTTTTTAGGGTTTAGGGGGTTTGGGGTTTTAGGGTCTAGGGTTTGGGGGTTTGGGGGTATAGGGTTTTAGGGTTGTAGGGTAGAGGGCTTTAGGGTTTTAGGGTATAGGGTTTTGGGTTTGAGGGTTTTAGGGTTTAGGACTGCATTGGCTCATGTCTGGGCCCAGCCATCGTGAACTCAGAGGCCTGCGTGGGCCTTCCAAACGCTCAAAATGATAGCCTGCCTCTACACTCCATATAAACTTGTATCATGCACATGGGCATGCGGGCAATCTTAGAAAACCTTACAAACCCTGAAACCCGGCAAACCTCCCAAGAATCCTCAAGCGGAAATTTCGGAGAACAAAACGCAAGAATTATATGCGATGTATATCTATATATACATACATACTAATGGGCTTTGGAAGCTCTGAAGGGAATGGGCTCCTCGCCAATTCGCTCCCGGAGTTTCTCCCTGAGCAGGTCTGGATGTCGGGGTGCGTTGACCAGATTCTTCTGAACATCAGTTTAAGAAGATTATGCACCTATTTTTTAGGAGGTTGGTCACGTCTTTGCTGTTGACGGCGGCGGATGATTCAGTTCACAACTTTGGGGGTTTAGGTTTTGTTTTATCGGACCTTTTCTCCAAGGCCAGCGGTCCCGGAGAGCGCTTTACAGCGAGATCCCAAAGTTAGGGTTTAGGGTTCAGAGTTTAGGGGGTTTAGGGTTTAGGGTTTAGGGTCTAGGATTGAAGGCTTCGGGAGTGGTAGGATTCAGGGTTACGGGCTTGATTAACCTTCAGGCTTGGGGCCTTAGAAGGGTTGGTTCCCAGGTTTTTGGGCTCAGACTTTAATGGGTTCAGGGTTTAGGGTTTAATGGGTAATGGGTTCAGGGTTTAGGGTTTAGGGTTCACTGGGTTTAGGGTTTCTCTGGGATCATGAAGGCAAGTCAGAAACAGTTCGTCCGACTCCTACAAGAATTGCTGTTTTCGTACCTGTAATGTCCGTGGGCTTTGGAAAGCGCGGATTACAAAATCCCTCCAAGTACCCTGCAAAAGGGCTTGCAAAGTCGCAAACAATGGATAGCTTGGGCCAGAGTAGCAATAGTAGATGGTAATTGAAGGGTCTCGGTACTGATCTGTTATGAAACTTATTCTACGTACCGTGCGGGTCCGGGTGTAACCCCCATAGAGCCACCCTAACCCCTAAACCCTATACCCTAAACCCATAAAATCTAACCCCTTAAGCCCTACACCATAAACCCGAAACCCTACACCCTAAACCGCTAAACCCTAACCCCCCCCC
>CAJNIZ010007341.1:2413-15917 GCA_905231905.1 Symbiodinium pilosum
AGTTCTGGTCCCACAGCTGGCATGGTTCCAAGTGGGCGAAGATCTTCACGCTGTACTTCTACCAGAATGTGCGCGGAGGGTTTAGGGTTGAAGGTTTAGGCCTTCAGTTAAGGGAGTTGCAACCTAAACCCTAAACCCTAAACCCAATACTTGTAAGATTTGAGGGATCCTTCTAGTCATTCCTGGTCAGCAGATGCACACATGTATGAAGGGACCAAAGGATGTGTGACACTGCCACAATCCCCACATGAGCTATAGTCTAGACTCCTTAAAGGGGGGGATCTATAGGGGATTCTATATGGGACTACTATAGGGGATGTTAAGGGGGATACTAGGAGTTTAGACTATAGCTCACATGGAGTTTCACAAAATGACCGCATCCTTGAGAAGGACTTCTGCATTTGACTTAGCAGCCCGGTGTTCCGATAAGGGGTCCGCCCAATGGAAAGGAAACTGGAAACTATCGCGCTGCATTCTTGCTGGCCAGAGGGATCCAATCCTCGTTTCTCCCCAAACCCTAAACCCTAACACACTTATCTAGTATAAACAACTAGTAGGAGGGTGAGGGTGTGTTTGACACCTGCGGGCTCTGGAACCATGGCGCGCATGCAAATCGCGTCCCCGTGAACCCGCTATCCAGCTGAGGACCGAGATCATACCCTAAACTGGGTTGCTGTTAAGGAACTTAAAATAAGTTACCATAAGGGGTTTAGGGGATTTAGGGGATTTAGGGTTTAGGGTTTAGGGTTACCATAATGGGTATATAGTAAATAATAGGGTTTCCCCAATATAGTAACTTAATTTAAGTTCCTTAACAGCAACCCAGTAAAGGTCCAGGTGTTCAACTTCATAGGAGCCATAGTCTTTATTCCTTGAAGGGGGGTTACATAGGGGCTCGTATAGGGTAGTATCGCAGCGGCTATTAAGCGGGATATAGCGGGATACTAGGAGTCTAGACCATAGCTCATATAGTCCCCCAAAACCTATACTGCATCCTTGCTTACCCAACTCTCATGTGGGTACTTGGATCCTCAGGGATGTGTCCTGGGATGCCAGCTGTTGCTGCAGGATAATTATGGGGCACGGAAATCCTTGACATCGCAGCTTTTCTAAAGTCGTGCATCCACCTGAATTGAGTACTATGGAAAATGCATAGAAGCTGCGTATAGCCATGTCTTCCAACGATGCAGGATATACATGTCGAGTCGTTACTCGCGATGCACGGCTTCAGTAGCGAAGAAGCTCAAGTCAAATCAGAAGGAGTTGAAACAAGAAGTTCCGATTCGCGGGTGTTATGGGCCCAGGAGATACTCGTAGTGGCTCTATAGACTGCATCTCAGACTTAGCAGCACAGTGTGTCAATGCTGGATTTAGCAGGAATCAGAGCCAGTCATGGCAGACAGCAGCCAGGGTTTAGGCTGAACCCTATAAAAGTATGTAGAATAATTGCCTTTCGGGCTATGTTTGGAAGTTTTGTGCGATTTTTTTGGTCTACTTTTGGGGTCCAGGTAGGCTAAACCCCAAACGCCCTAAACCCTAGACCCTAAACCCTAAAACCCAAAACCCTTAATCTTGTTGGTTTAACTTGTTTGAAAGTCGCGGGTTGATAACCTCTTCAAAGGGTCCCCTCCACTTTTGTGTATGCATGCCGGCTTACTCCCATATACCCCTGCTCCTATATGAGCTAGAGCTTGAAGGGGGTTAGATAGGGGATTATTTAGGGGAGTAGTATAGGGCTTATTAAGAGGGATACTAGGAGTTTAGACCATGGCTCATATGAGTAGTATTTTTTTTGGGGATACTATGGTACCCAATATAGAGTAAGATTATATTCTCCTTTTGGGTATGGTATCTTATATAAGGAATATTATCTTACTAGGTTCAACCACCAAAAAAAGCTACTCAAATGAGCTATAGTCTACATTCCTAGTATCCCCTTACTATCCCCTATAGTAGTTCCATATATGATCCCCTATATAACCCCCCTTTAAGGAGTTTAGATTAGGGATCCAAACAGGAACCATAATTTTGACAACCACCCTAAACCCTAAACCCTAAACCCTTAGCCGCTGTACATTCCACCATCTTGCAGCCAGTCAGGCGACAGCGGCCTCGATCTCGAGCTTGCTGGTGTTGGCCGTGGTGTTCTTCATCTGCGCGATGTGTCCAGCCTGGCAAGGTTGAGGGTTTAGGGTTTAGGGTTAAGGGCTAAGGGGTTTGGAGGTTTGGGGGTTTAGGGTTTAGCAGTTTAGTGGCTTAGGGTCTAGGGTTTAGCTGTTTAGGGGTTTCGGATTTAGGGCCTTTCCCAGACCCCTGAGAGGCCTGGATAGAAGAATTTCCCTTAAAGGTTCCTGAGAAATCACCAAGCAGTAAAGGGTACCACATCGGAAGTTCTACCCAGCCAGGTGTCTGGACTGCCCTACATCCTGAGCCCTAAGTCCTTTTCTGGAAGTAGCTCTTCCATATCAATTACCTACACCCCAAAAGTATGTGACATAATATCCCTAAACCCATGGTAACAGAATAAAGATCATTATTCTGCATACCTTTAAGGTTCAGGTAGTTCTCCTGTGTACCGTCAGGATTTGCACCCCTGGCTTTGGGTCCCTAGGCCATGGGTTTTGGGTTTAGGGTTTGGGTCCCTAAACCACGGAAAGTTTGCCCTCAATTAGAGTATTAGGGCACCCGCAACTTTAAAACCCAAGGGTGCAGGCCTTGAGGCTATAAACTTAACGTCTGTGAGTCCTAAACCCTAAGCCTTAGACGTTTCCACGCCACCCCAAGCCCTAAACCCTAAATCCTAGACCCTTAGCCCTAAGCCTCAAACTCTAAACAGTAACCCTAAAACCAGACCCTAAAACCTTAACACGTCAAGGTTCCAGGATCCAAGCCTGGAAGCCATTCTGCCCAACCCATGGGAACCTCGAGTGCCGCCTTGTTTCACGATGCTTGGTCCTTTTAAATTGTTTACATCCAAGGGCTCTGGCTACCTGCCCTAAGGCTCCTTTTTGAGGAATAGCGTTTAAGGTCAAGGGATTTCCTGCAGCCTAAAAGTATGTAGAATAATGGCCTTAGAGGCGGTCTCTATGGGTTTTGGTCCATTATTTCATTTACTGTTGGTTTAGGTTTTAGGGTTTAGGGTTAAGATTCGTGAGGTTTAGGTTTTATGGGACTTGGCATTTTGAAGGATTCATGGTGCAGGGTGTAGGGCTAGGCTTTTTAGTGCTTTATAGGGTTTATAAGGTTTAGGCTTAGGAATTGTGGGATTAGGGTGTTTATGGGGCTTAGGTTTTGCAAGGTTTGGGGTCGGTGGGTTTTTTTGTTTTTAAAGTTTAGGAATTGTGGTTTTCATTTGACCTACCTGGACCCCAAAAGTAGGTAAAATAATGGCACCTATGGCTGTTATTATGGGTTTAGGGTATTTTTTTCATACATTTGGAGTTTAGGTAAGGTTTACGAGGTCTACTGTCGGTGGGATTTGGGGTTTTCTGGGGTTGAGGAGTCATAAGGTTCAGGACTCCTGAGGCTTGAGAGGGTTTTCCGGCTTTAGGGTTTAGGGCCTAGGCCCTAAACCCTAAACCCTAAACCCTAGGGTTTTTAGGGTTTAAGGTTTAGGGTCTAGGAGACTTAGCTCATGGGGTTAGGTATATGTGGTTTCGGCGTTATCGGTTCTTGGGCTCCAGGGTTGAAATTGAGGGTTGGAGTACCTGAACCCTGAAAGTATGTAAAATGATGGCCTTTATGGCTGTTATTATGGGTTTAGGGCTATTATTTTACATAAATTTGGGGTTTAGGTAAGGCTTGCGCGACCCTATCCGTAACCGCTGTTGGGTGTGCGCGCGCTTGCTTCGGGGTTTCTATGTGCGGGACGTGGGTAACTCTTCGGATAATGGAAATCTTGCTTCACGTTGCTTATGTCCCTGAAGTCCCTAAACCCTAAAAACCTAAACCCCAAACCCGAAAACTCTGAACCCTAAACCAGTTGCAATAGGTTATGACACCTAGGTGATAAAAAAAATAAAATCCTCCATCGTTTCAGTCAGGGTACATGGGGTTGCCCTGTGGCTCATGGGGTTGAGGGTGGCTACCCTCAGCCCATACCTCCGACAGTCCCCTAAGTAAGGGATTACAGTAGTACCCCCCCAAAGGTACCCACCCCAAGGGTTTCAGGGGCTAAGAAGGACTAGGTTTCCTCAAATGTCCACCCCTGGCAGCATTTACTAGGGAGAGCCTCCAATCATTGCCTCCATAGTTCTAACTGGTGCAGTACCTATTTAACAGACAAGGACGTCTCAACCGCCTCCCAAAACAGAAACACCAGCCCCTAAGATTCAATGGAGGAGGCGTCCATAGTAGTAAGGGAAGAGGCGTGATTCAGGAATATACCCCTAAACCCTAAACCCTAAACTATACCTTCATCGCTGAGCCCCGCCGTGTTCTACCCATGGCGCTTCACGTAGTGTTTGTTTGTTTTTTTTTTGTTTTGTTTTTTCGGTTCTGTGTTCATCCTGCATCTAATATTCGACCACCGCCCTGCCACAAATGTCAAGCATTATCCCTGAGGGTCCAAGCACCTGAATCATATGTAATCAGGGCACAATGTACCTGTATATATATATATGTATAGATATACGTATATTTATATAGGAACCAATTTGGGCCCAGAGTACCTACCAGCTGAATACCTGGACCCTCAGGGTATCCGCATATTGACGGAAATGTCTGCATATTAACCCACCCTAAGCCCTAAACCTCATACCCAATGGTATACCACGATGGACTGTTGATCCCGGGGGCGGGTTGGTGTGATGTTCTGTGGAAAGATGTCATGGTGTTTTCATAAGGGGCTATGATGTGCTATTCAAGAAGGAGCTACCATCTAAATCCCTCCTAATCCCTAAATCCTACCAACCTTAAATCCTCAACCCCAAACCCTTTTCCAACCTTAAACCCCAAACCCTAAACCCTAAATTTGTTTAACCCCTAAATCCTAAACCCTAAGCCTTTTTACCCAAGATCGAGGTTTGCTCTCCTCACCTATTGCTTGGTTTCCGTCTTCTGGCGACGGCAAGAGCCACTTGGCTTGGCCAAGAAGAGGGACAGGTGGTTTAGGGTTTTAATTTTAGGGTTTAGGGTTGTCAGGGGTTTAGGGTTTATGGGTTTGGGGGTTCGGGGTTTAGGGTTCAGGATTTCGGGTTCGGGTTTGGGTTTGGGGTTGGGGTTCGGGTTGGAAGTCCTCGAACCCCTAAAACCCCAAATCCGCAGGCTTAGCTCTATGAATCCTAAAGCCCAAACCCTAAACCCTAAACCCTAAGCTGTGTCCTGAATCCTCGCAGGCTTAATAGAAATGGTATTTGGGCCCTAAAACCCCATTATTTGAGTCCTTGGACCCTCAGGGTTTCACTTGCTTTTGACATCCAAGTTTTCCGTACCTTAAGGCGCCACACAGCGCAATGTTGGATAATATTAATAGACTTTGGGCCCCGATGTAGACCCGGTGCCCTAGGGTCAATTCAGGGTTTCTGGATTCAGGCTTAGGAACCCCGAGAGGGTGTAGATCAAGGCTTTCGAGGGGTTATACAAAAAACAAATATATTATACATATATATATATATATGGTGATGTACCTAAACTTTAAGCCTTCTATATATAGAGAGAGGGAGCGAGAGAGGGCTGCGGGTTCTGGGATCATCAAAGCTCCGGGAATTCCTTTTGTTTGTTTCTCAGTGTTCGGGCTTGAGGTATTGGGGAGTATTATAGGGCTCATTAAGGGGGATACTAGGAGTGTAGACTATGGCTCATACTGCATCTCCCTGCCGCTATCGTGCAGTGCTTCCTACAAGTCAGTTCATGTTCTGGCAGCCCTTTGAATATTGTGGCGTGGCTGGTGTTTTCTTGGAGAGACGGGTTTTCAGGGCTCAGGGTTTAGGACTTATGTAGGTTTTAGGGCTTATAGGAGATTATATAACTACAAGATGTCGCCCAGAAAGGAACTCTAAAACATGAAGCTCCAGCCAGGCCTGTGTTTGTGGATCGAGTCTGTATCAGCGAGCGCGATCCACAGCTGAAAGCCGAAGCACTTATGAGTGCCTAGGTTAACAATTGAGGGTTTACCACCCCAAACCCTAAACCCGGATAGTACTAGGGCCCAAGTATCATAGGGTTTAGGGTTTGGGAGGGTTAACGTTTCGCGTGGAGCTCGCATTACGAAACTTCAACCTAAGTCTATGAAGAGTGCCTGCTTCGCGCATAATGATGAAATCAAAAACTATAGGCCTAAGGGTCCAAGGACTCAAGCAATGGGGTATTAGGGCCCGGAGTTTAGAATCTGAATGGTATTTGGGACCCTAAAGCCCTCATATTGGGTCCTTGACTAGATCATACTTAGTATGGGCAACCCTAAAACCTAAACCCTCAACCCTAAACCCTAAGCCCTAAACCCTGAACCCTGAACCCTAAACCCTAAACCCTAAACCGTAACTTGTAGGGTGGTCACATGAACTGCAATGGCTTTAGGCAGATTTCACGGGCGTTTCGGGGGAGGAGCCGCCCCAGTTTGAGACAATTCAGTTACCTTATAAGGCTCCTAGGACCATTTGGGGCTTTCGTTTAGGGGTTTAGGGAGTTAGGGTTTAGGGTTTAGGGTTTAGGGTCCTAGGACCATTTGGGGCTTTCTGGGGGAAGGTTTGGGCTTTGGGGGCAAAGGTTTGGGATCCCATTATGAAAGCCCAAGAGCCTTAGGGTAATGCTGAAAATCCTGCGTGACCTTAATTAACATACCAGGCTCCCATAGTTCCCAAAGTATACGGCTCTTAGGGTCAGAAAGGACTTGTAGCATTCCTAACCATATCCTAAACCCCAAAAGTATGTAAAATAACAGCCCTAAACCCATAATAATAGCCATAAAGGCCATTAGCTTACATACTTTTAGGGTTTGCGATGCCCTCATGTCAGTATGAACAATAGGACCCTCCCACATGGAGCGGCAGCGGCTTGTGATAAGTTCAAGTGTACCTAAGCCCTATAAAAGTATGTAAAATACTGGCCTTTATGGCTCGGGCTATTAGTTTGCATACTTTTGGGGTTTAGGTAAGGTTTAGAGTTTGGGGTTTTGGAAGCGTTTTGGGCTTAGTGGTCTACTTACTGAGCCCAGGAGCCCACATGAATCATATACCCCCAAGGGTCCAAGTACCCAAGAATCATATACTTACCCAAAACCTGTACTAAAATTACTATTACCAAAACCCGAAGTACCTAACTATTGGGTACTTGGACCCTTAGGGTACCCTAGCCTCCATTACGAAATAGATTTACGAAGTCAAGAGAGCTCACTGGCAAGAAGCATCCCAATTTTACGATGCTATACTGCACTGGAAGCATTTCCTAAACCCCAAAAGTATGCAACATAATAGCCCTAAACCCAGAATAATAGCCCTAAACCCTAAACCCTAAACCCTAAACCCACTTTTTGGGCCCAGGTTGGTTGTTGATTGTTAGGGGGCTGCCATGGGAGATGGAAAATTGCGGGAGGAGTGAATATGGTGCTTTAAGATGGCGAGTTCAAAGGCAAAGTTTGGATCTTTATTGGTTGTGCCCATTCTTACACCAGATCTTGATGTGGCGTCCCATATACCTCAACCCCAAAAGTATGTAGAATAATGGCCCTTTGAGCTATATTTAGGTCTTTTGGGCTATTATTTCACCTACTTTTGGGGTTCAGGTAATACTCCTGAGTTTCCCACTGCCCACGCTTCTTCCAGAGAGTCCAAGTGTTTTAGGGGGTTTTAAAAGGAACCCCACTATAGACCCCACTATACTATAATCCTTAACATGAGTGCCCGCAAAGGGGGGCCCTAATTTCGGAAACTAACATGTTCAGCTGGTCCGTGACGAGCCCCACACGTCCCATTCTTGCACCCGAAAAAAGGGCTTAGGGTTTAGGGCATCAACCAATACTCTAGCATGAAAACCCCAAGAGTCCACGCAGCAGAATAATGAAGCTCTCAGCTTTGAAGTCACTAATCTGGTACCTAAGGCCCTGGAATTTGGGTACTCTAACCCTTATATTACCCCTACAACCCCTTTTAAAGCATTGATATTTCGGGTGCTTGAACCCTTTAGGGGCTTGGCATTAAAAGCTAGCTGAACCTCGGCAAAAAAAAGGTAGGGTTTAGGGCTTTAGGGTTTGGGGTTCAGGATTTAGGGTTTAGGGTTTAGGGCTTTAGGGTTTGGGGTGGTGTAGGTTTAGGGTTTAGGGCTTTAGGGTGTGGGGTGCAGGGCCCTTAGGGTTTCAGTATGTGGGGTTTTGGATACGCTGGGGGTGTCCTGAAAGCATTCTTCAGCTGATGCTTTATTGTTATGAAGCCCCAATAAACAGCCTGCACCCTAAACCCAAACCCCATAGAGCACGACAAGCATCAAAGATGCATGTCCGGGGGAAGGACTGCACCCGCCAAACTAAGAATCCTTAAACAAGCAGCCTCTGCCTCCACCCCTGTACCCTACACGCGAATAAGGGTTGAGGGCGTAGAGTTTACCCTCAGCCTCCTACGACTATTTGGCGCTATCTTGGAAGGTTTGGGACTTGAACCCTAAACCCTAAACCCTAAATCCGCAGGTTTGGGATCTCAATAGGGCCGGAACATCAGGTCGTCCTTTGAAAGCCCCTCTGTAAAGGACTTGCATTGAAATCATCCCATACCCCAATGCTCCATGTAGATACTATTTACAATGTTTAGGGCCCAATGTAGGTATTATTTGTATACTTAGAGCCCAAGGGCTATGGACTTTAAAATCAGCCATTCAAAGTTTAAGGTTTAGAGCTTAGGGTTCAGGGTCTAGGTGGCATCAAACAACTTCGTGTGGCATCTTCGCGCTATGTTCGCGGGGTTTGGTTTGGGGTGCTGTTAAAGAGGCGTTTTGTTCCATTGGCCTTGATTGCCGACAGTCCACGTCAAGCCCTTCAACATGAATTCCAAACCTACCCCCAGCTGCCCCTAAACCGCGTATTGCACTCGCTGTGGGGGCTAGGGCCGCCCCCCAAACAGTTAGGGTTGCCTTTCTGTAAGCGGTACCCCTAAGCACTCTGAGGGTTGGGTCAATCTGCTGGGTTTAGGGTTTAGGGCTGGTTCAAGCACGGCTTACTGAAACTTGTCTAGCGCTGAGGGATAGAGTTTAGGAGCCCAAGTATAATTTAATCGAAGCACTTGATTGCGCCCTAGGAACTTTGAACTATTCCTCTTCGAATATGCTTAAAACCAATTAGTTGAAGCTCGATAAATAGAAAATATGATTTTGGACCCGCGAAGCTTATCATTTGACCGGGTACCCTTCCGCAATTGCCGTATCCTGACTCAGTCCGAAAACTTGACAAACATTCAGATAGCCTCAGGTGGTCATAAGCGGGCCTAACATTGAATCCTAAATCCCAAGCGCTAAAACCCTGCACGTTATCGACACACGTAGAGTAGATTCTTGGCAGTAAGCCATGGCAAAGGTAATTGGCCAATTAGATCTACGGGAACTGCAGGAGAGGAGCTACAATGTAGGGAGTTTACATACGCCTTTTCCACCGCTTATATACTTCCGGTGTGTTCTAGATGACTCCCTTCTTACAACTCCCACCCCCTTGAAAGACCCTCTCTGGAATTCCAAAACCCGAAACCTTCAATTGCCTAAATCCCAAACACTGAATCCTAAACACAGAATTCTACTTAGACATGGCAAGGCATGGGCGCAATACTGAAGACCTCGCACTCCATGCTGCTTGACAGGGTTTAGGGTTTATGATTTAGGGTTTACTAAGGTTCAGGTCAGTCGGGTAGAGGTTTTAAGTTTGATCGGAGGTTCTTATGTAGTTCCTCGTTGTATGTGTGTTCCAGGTGTGGGATCATAGTTTACTACCCCAAGAGAAAACTACATTTGAGCCTTGGGGCGGTGTGTAGTGTTATAAAGTATAAAGCATCTTTTGGGAGGTGTTTAAAAATGTTTAACAGCCTGGCTCCCTGTTGCGGTTGCTATTCTTAAGCTTGGCAACGTAAACCTAGCGCAAGATGATTGGGGGATTCTGGGATTATCTCGGCTCTGAGATAGGACTCGTGGGGATTCTCAAAAGGGTTTAGGGTTCAGTGTTTAAGGTACGACGAATTCTGTCTTTGCAGCATGCTTTGCCTGGAAGCAACCTAAATTCAAAATACTAAACTGTAAACCTTAAACCGCAAAGGTGTCCCAGCCAAGTCTGGAGCCCCTCCAGCATAGGGAAAGGAACAGCTTATGCTGCCACAGGGGTCCGGGGGCTCAAACATAACCTACGATTTGCTTGAGAACCACCCAAAAAAGATATTCTTCCTTACAAGGGTGATATAGGGATTATTTTTTCAGGTACCAAACAAATAGTTTTGATGGAGGAAATCATGCCCTAAACCCTTGAACGGGTTTAGGGTTTACCCTACACTCTAAAGCCTAAACCCTAAAACCCTAAACCCTAAACCCTAAAACCCTAAACCCTAAAGCCTAAACCCTACACTCTAGAGCCTAAACCCTAATATCAGGAAACCCCCGTATTGCCTAAGGTGTTTTGGACCTTCAGGTGGTGGAGGATCACCTCCACCACCAGTCCTAAAAAAACTTGATTTAGGGTTTAGGGTTTAGGGTTTAGGGTTTAGGGTTTAAGGTTTGGGGTTTTAAGGTTTAGGATACAAAGTTTAGGGTTTAGGGTTGAAAGGCCTCAACCCTGACTGCAACCCTAAACCCCAAAATCCTCAAACTTAGGTCCTGGAGCCCATAAGGTTGAACCATGTCCATATGAGCCATAGTCTAAACTCCTCAAAGGGGGGTTATATGGGGGATTATATAGGGGACTACTATAGGGGTTATTAAGGGGGATACTAAGAGTTTAGACTCTAGCTCATATACCACAGCAGATGACGCCCTGAACCCTAAACCCAGGAGTGCTTTCACCACCTAAGAATCCCAAGAATATTCCCTAAGGGTTCAAGTACCTACCTAAACCCCAAAAGTATATAAAATAATGGCCCTAAACCCAGAATAACAGCCCTAAAGGCCATGATTTTACATACTTCAGGGTTCAGGTAATAATCATATACTTACCCAAAACCTGTACTATGACTACTATTGCCCAACTCCCAGGTAAATAATGATTGGGTACTTGGACCCCCGGGGATTGTTGATGGAGGACATCTTTCACCACCTAAGCTTAGTGGCAAATTCCCACGGTATGGTATAGTAATGATGTTTGGAGTTTTAGAGATATAGTCCGACAATATAAAGCCGCATAGACTTAGCTGTCAAGAGCCGTGATGATCTAGGAAAAAGTCTAGCTCTCATGTGGAAGTGCCTTTTACCAGACAGGAGGAGTTCCCGAAAACCCGAAACTTGAAAGTTCCTACCTGGACCCCAAACCCTAAGGGTCAAGGACCCTAATAATAGGGTTTTAGGGCCCAAACACCGTTGAAGTTATAGTATTTGGGCCCTGAAGCCCTAATACTTGGGTCCTTGGACCCTTAACGAAAAGTAGGTAAAAAATAGCCCAAAACTTCTAAAACTAGCCCAGAAGGTCTACATCTACATATTATTAGGGTTCAGGTAAACCACATGTTTCAGACATGCTTTATTCTCACCCTCATTCATGAAATGGAACATAACGGAACCTCTTACTCCGCAGGAAGAACATGTCAAATGATGATGGCTTAGCGTGTAGGGCAGGTCCCTACAACGCATCTAGACATCAAGGCTGGAGATTACTAAACCTAAGCCCTAAACCCGAACTCTTGAGTAACCCACATCGAAGTCTAGAGAGGAGCTCGATTCCCCAGAAGAAGACCCTCGCCTCTCTTCCCCCTTAAGGGTTCAAGTACCAAATAATTAGGTACTTTGGGTTTTGGTAATAATGATTTTAGTACAGGTTTTGGGTAAGTATATGATTATTAGGTACTTGGACCGTTTTGGTTCTGCAACCTCCAGCTCATTTTTCCGGATTCGGGGTTTAGGGTTTAGGGTTACTCTATAGCCGAGACCGGATTCACCATGTAGTCTTATCCCACGACTTCAGACAGAATTCATGCACCTTTGTCGTAGAAGAGATGTCAAGATTTCTTACTGGGTCGAGGTAACTTCCCAACGATATTTCACTAACTGTTGGAACCAGCACCAGAACAAAGGTACGAGCAACCACAATGCTGCATACCACAGTCCTTCCAAGAGCAGTGAGCTTCTTACATGGGCTTACGCCAATGTGCGCTTGCAGCATGACGCACGCCACTCGCAAAACCCTAGCCTACTTGGCTTACACGTTGGGTCACCTCCCAGTAACTGTCCGAAAAGGGATCTCATTAAGGGGCTACTATAAAACCTAATACCCCTTGCGGGAACTGTTACTGTAACGGGGAAGACCCAACGTATACAGAGTTATTAGATCCCATATGCCCCCCTAAACGCTATACCGTCAGCCCTCAAGGTAGGCCGACCCCCAAAGCAAGATGTTTGATACCCTGAAGGTTTAGGGTTTGATTAGGGTTTAGAGGTTTAGGGATGCAAACCCTAAACCCCTAAATTAAACCCCCGACCCTGACCTACCTTGAAACACTCTTCCAGAGAGAGTCAGGCTTGTCCTTTGGGACAAGAGCTACCAAGAACGGCTGTGCCTCACCTTGCCTATACCCCAAGGGATCCAGCTAGCCCAGTGTAAGTGATACTTGCATTTTGGGGACCCAATGCAGGTATATGATTTGTAGACTTGGATCCCTAGGGATAGGGTTTAGGCTCTAATTAGGGTTTAGGGCTACACATTTTGTTTGTTCTTAGATGCCTTCGGTGAGTGTGGTATGGTGGCTGTCCTTGGAGGATACTGATAAGAAGACCATATGGTGTTCGGGATGAGGAATTCAGGGACCCTAAGGGTCCAAGAAAAATATAATAGGGCTTCAGGGCCCAACTACTCTAATATTCATGGTGTTTGGGCTCTAAAACCCTATTATTTGGGTCCTTGGACCCTTAGAGGGAGTAGGGTGGTTGTCATGGACGCGCATAGGACTTATTGACTTCATGGGGGCATCGAGCCCTGGACCCAACAAGAGTTCAAAGTTCGGCCTCGGAGTAGAGTAGAGTATAGCTGTAGGGTTTAGGGTTTAGGGTTTAGGATTCAGGATTTAGGGTATAGGAGTTAGGGTTCAGGGTATAGGGTTTAGGGTTTAGCGTTTAGGGTTTAGGGTTTAGGATTTAGGGTTTACTATAAAGTAGAAACTCACTTAAATGATGGATTGACGGTATCGCCTGTCCGCCAGAGGTTTAGGTTAGGGGGGGGGGGGATTCGGGTTCGCAAAGCCGTGGGTACCGCGAGAGAGGCACAAGGGTGCGAAGGGGGTCCTGCTGATAAGGTCCAGGGTTTAGGGTTTAGGGTTGAGGGTTTAATTAAGGTTTAGGGTTTCGAGCCCTGAATTTGGCCTACCGGGCTTTATAGGGTATATATTCGGTGGACCCCCCACCC
>CAJNIZ010007344.1:0-16274 GCA_905231905.1 Symbiodinium pilosum
GGGTTCTAGGGTTTAGGAGGGTTTAGGGTTTAAGGTTTAGGATTTAAGGTTTAGGGTTTAAGGTGTAGGGTTTATACAAATTGTATAGGGTTCAGGTCGGGAGTTTTGGGCGGGTTTTGGGCGGGTTTTGAGCGACTGCTGACCGGTTTTGTTTTTTTTTGCTTTTGCCCTATACAATTTGTATTTATCTGGGCTTGAGGGTGCAGGGTTTAGGGTTTAGCGGTTTGGGCTTTTAGTGTCTAGGGGTTTAGGGTTTAGGGGCTTACGGCTTCAAGCAGCTTAGAGCCCACATTCAAGAAGGAAGTCCAGGCTTTGGACCTTCGGGTTCATCAGAATTCTTTCGGGCTTAATGGAAACTACTACCTAATGTATTAAACCCTACATAATCCCTATAGTTTCCATTTTCTTTTCCATTATCCCTATATAATCCCCATTATAACCCTGAAACCCAGTTTCAGGCACTGGTTTGATGTGTGTTGCTTTAGTTATATTAAGGGTGAGGTCCTATGTGACAAAAAGCCAAACGGCTGCGGTTTGTACCCAAGAGTTCTTCAGCAGATCCAGGATTTCGCGAGACGGTGGGCCCGATTTAGGAGGTCCGTGCAACCTGGACTCCAGAACTACAGCATGTTAGGGTTACATTAAATCGTTTGTGACATCGCGTAACACAAGACCCTGAGAGCCAAACACTCAGCAATGAACACCCATTTTGAGGGCAAAGGAGGGTCATAGTCAAGTTGAAGCAGCAGCCCCACCAACCTCCGGTGAAATTAGCATGGAGCCCGTGATGATAGCCAGTTTCAGAAATACAGCGGGCTATAGTGGGCCTCGTCTTAGGTTCAATGTTCCATTCGGGGAGCGGAGCCCCTGTCATGGTTTTGAGGAAGGGTGTTTCACACCTGAGTTTCTGTGGTTGCCCCCGCGACGTATTGAGAGAGAAGGAAGGAAGGGAGGGAGGGAGGAAGGAAGGAAGGAAGGAAGCTTGCACACACGTGACCAGGTGTCATGCATTGCCAAATTTCACCATCAACTCTTTCCAGGGGGCGGGCCTCCCCTGCAGGGAATCAAATCATGGGCATATTTCCCATTTTTTGCGGGGAGGCGCTTCCGCACATGTGGGTTCATGAGGATGACCGGAACCCAGCAACCTCTTCCTTGCAGTTTCTGAGTTATATAGAGAATTGCTGGCGCAAACGGGTTGTGTGTTGTCCCTTAAGCGCGAAGACCTGCGCCAAAAAGCCTCAGCCCTAAGCCGGAGGTTTTGAACCCCTACAGCCAAAAGTCCTTCCGCTCCTTCATCCCCAAACCCGCAAGTCTGCATCTACTCCGACGTAGTCCCTCAAGGGTCCTCCGCAGTCCATGCCAAAGCCTCAGCCATTTGCTCACAATCCCTAAGCCTCTAAAGAGCCCTATGAGGGGACCCATAACTAAGAATCCGAAAGACCTCCGTCAAACCTCCTGGTATACGGCCCTCTTGCATGGAGTCCACTCCAGATTTCCTTAACAACCTTAATGTAGCAGCCAGAACAGTGAACAGTATTCTTCCCCACTGATCTTCTGCTATATAGGACCCTATAACCCTAAACCCTAAAGATCACGTGAGCTATAGTCTAAACTCCCTAGAAGGGGCTATATAGGAGATTAGATAGGGGACTACTATAGGGGTTATTAAGGGGGATACTAGGAGTTTAGACTATTATGGCTCACATGAGTAGTATTTTATTTGGGGTACCCAATATAGATTAAGATTCTATCCTCGTTTTGGGTATAGTATTTTATATAAGGAATATAATCTTACTGGGTTTAACCACCAAAAAAAGACGCTACTCACATGGATCCATAACTTCTGAGGCGCGTGGGTCGAGGTGGGGCCATGGACAGCTTCCTCGGTGTCACGGTGGGGACTGGCTGGAGCGAGCTCGGGCCCTGGTGCATGGATTCAGGGCTTAGGATTCAGGGGTTTAGGGTTTAGGGTTTAGGGATTTTAGGGCTTAGGGCTTTAAGGTTTAGCGTTCAGGGTTCAGGGTTTTATGGTTTTAAGGTTTTAAGGTTTAGGGTTTAGGATTCAGGGGTTTTGAGGTTTTGGATTTGCGGCTTGGGGTGGTTCAGGGTTCAAGGATGCAGTTAAGGAGTGATCTAGGGCGCTGGTGCTTGGGTTTGCTCACTGGTAGTTTGTGTAGGGAAGGAGGGAATGGGCTTCAGGATCACACCCTAGACCCCTAAACCCCTAAACCCTAAACCCTAAACCCTAAACCCTAAACCCTATAGGGACTGGAGGGATCCATTCCCCCAATCCCCATTACTCACCAGTAAAGGTGAAGGGCTTGAGGTTCAGGGATTCCGTTTCAAGGATTCAGGCTTAAGACGAAGGGAGTGATTCAGAGCTGTGGTGCATAGTGCAAGGTTTAGGGATTTGGGCTTGAACCGCGGGGCATTTTTGGGTTAGGTTCATGACCTATAGGGTACCAGTCCAGCATGTAAGGTGGTGTTGGGTTTAGCTGGAAAAGCTGGCACCGAAGGATTTCTCAAATTACCCGCCCGCGCAGTCAGGACAGGGTCGCAAAAGTCATAACACAGCACCGCCGTAAGATTAAGGGGATATGTTCGGAGTGGTAGTCGTAGTGGAGGTAGTAGGGGGAAGACAAAAGGGGAGTAGTACAAGTGGAGGACTGTAATGATGCTTACATAGTTTCCTATAATCGTGGAGCGAACGAAGTTCCTTATCCGTTCACCCCCAAACAGTCTGTCTGGAGATCCAAAATTTAGGCAAAGAGGAAATTTGAGAGATCTTTCCGTCTTTGAAGTCATCTGCTAAAACCTTCACCTTAAAACCTAAGACCCCCAAACCTGGAAGCTATAACAAACTGGAACCGTAAACCAGTCAGCCCAGACGCAGGACCTTCAATCCTAAAGGCCTCAGACCAAAATACAAAGACACATTTTCCGTCTGAACAACTTGGTGATGGGGTCAAATCCGTGCCCTGCCCAAAAGCAGCCCCAAAATGATCTGAAGAGGTAGCAAGCAGCGCAGAAATAAACAGCACCTAAATGAAAGGGCTGGAAACGCCCCAAGCAGCCCAGATTTTTTTGGCAGAGCTCCAAAACAGCCCAGGGAGAGAGGCCCCAAACAGGCCAGAAAGGGTTTGAAAACCCCCTAACACAGCTCCCAAAAGGGCCGCAAGAAATGCTCTGGGCCGACAAATCTGAGTTTCCAGTAATGGTTTGGAACAACGTCAAAATGGCAAAGCTTTCGACCAAAGCTGAGGTCAAAGCTAAGGGGCTCAACTATGCATTGGGTACTGCGCCCACCCAGTAACAGTCTATATTAGGGGTCCTATTAAGGGCTATATATAACCATATTATAATTATCATCCAACTGTTCCTGAGGTGGGGGGGGCAATGCTGAACCTTTGCAATTTCCATAAACCCTAAAGATTAAACCCTAGGCCGGGCGATCTCGACCTTCCTGGAGAGCATCCGATGCTCCGCCGAGACCATCAGAGCCATGCACAGCCTTTGCAGCCTTGGCGTGATTTACTTTACTTCCAAGGCTAGGGCCAGTTTGAAGGGGCCATAGGGGTTATGTAAATGAGCATGTTTGTCCTATACTACTACACTAAACCTAATTGCTGAACCCCAAACTTCAAAACCCTGAACCCTACACTCTGAAACCCTAAGCTGCGGAACCCAGAGCCAGATTGGAGACGGATCGCCCTTGCTATTGAGCCTTTGGATCGTGCTTTAGGGTTTTGGTTGTAGGCATGTTTGAGGGCTTAGGGTTTTGGGTTCAGGTAGCGTTTGGCTGAGATTTGGGCTGAAGGGTTGCTTAGGGCAAGTTCCAAGTGCTGTTGCAGTTTGGGTGAGTTCACCTTCGACCAATGAACGTAGTTGTCCCCTGAACCCCTAAGCCTTCGAGCCCTAAACACCACGGCACCTACACCCCAAATCCTGACCAAATACGCTAATTACTTATAACTATAGACATTACGATAAACCTTAAACTCAAGGCCCCCATCCCCCAAACCCTTAACCCCAGCAACCCTAATCTTCTTTGCTGAGCCCATAAACTCCGAAACCCTGTAATCCCTGAACCCCGCGAGCCCCGAACCCCTACCCCACATAAATCCTAAACGCCTCAACTCCTAACTTAAGTGTAGTCAGCAATGAACCGAACCCTTCATTCCCAGCTACCCTAAACTTTGAACCCTGAACCCTCAAGCAACCAAAATCCGAGACCCTAAAGCCACAAAACTCTAAACCCTAGAGCTCGAAACCCTAACCCTAAACCCAAAAGCCCCGAAACCCTTATGCCCCGAAGCCCTAGACCCTAAAGCCCCTAAACCCTGAAATGCCTGCCAGGCAGCTACCACAGCTCTCAGGCTTTCAGATGCAGGCCCAGCGCTGAACGAATTGTTTTCTTCTGGGTTGGGCTTGAGGGGTTCCAGGAGTCCCTTTAAAGGGGTTGTATACGGGCCCATTTACGGAGATATTAGGCCTCAGGGTTGTTGGGTTGGGGTGTGGGGTTTACTGGGTCATTGAGTATATTAACTTAATGCGAGGTATGATTCGTAAAAGCAAACGAGGAGAAAACTGAAATGGATTTCAGTTGCCACTTCCGATTGGCGCGGGGAGTCTACGCTTCATGGCTTTATGGGTTCAGAGTTCAGCATGTTTGCTTCGATATTTGCGGGTTGAAGGTTCATGGATGAGAGGGCTACAGAGGCTTCCAGAGAATTGAAACCTCACGGATCTCCAAGTTCATGTACAGATTTTGCAGCTTTGCGCAGTCTTCAGACCGGGCACCAGGCAGCAGCCCTTGATGAAATGGGATATGTTTAAGATTGAAGGGCCATAGTGTTCATTTTGGGGCACGCAAATTGCGCAAACGTGTTCAGCACCTTCGAAGATGGTTATTCGTGTCGTTCCCTCGTCCTCTCCAGGAACATCAAAGCTACATCCCCAGCAACTATAGTCGACTTCACTTCGTATTTTAACATTCAACTAGAAAGGCTTGTTACTGTTGGTGTCAGGATTATTAAACTGTGAAGAGAACGGCATGGATGTCAAAAAGCTTGAAGCTCGAGGTTGGCAAGCGCGTCTTGAGTGGATGGTAGAGATCTTATTGCGGATGGATGAAATCTTGAAACTCTTACTATAGCCTATACCGCAATTGTTATCTGCGGGCTACTCCTGATAGAGTCCCCCACTCCAAGTGATGTGTTCAAGAAATACTACACCAATTACAAAGATTGGCGATTAGACCTTGTAGGCCCCATATTCTACTACAATTTAGATCCTTGTTCATGTCTACTTGCAAGATTCCATAGCCCACCCTTGCACCAACATCTTCAGCGTTCGTTGACGAAAGAGAGCTCAGGGAGCATCCGGATTCGTGGACATGAGCAGAATGCCTGGAGCTTAAGCGAGATTTCAGAATTTCAGTTTGGGTGCACGCAGTAGCAGTTAGATAATAAAAAAGGAATCATCTATAGCCCTTAAATGTCTTGATTACAGACTGCTAGTGGGTATGGGCATGCAGTACCCAAGTTTCAGGTACCAAAGCAACCATTAACACTATCGTAGTAATTTGGCACCTAACACCCTGAGATTTGAGTGAGATTTGAGTACTTCGACCCTTTGGGTTACGGGGTTAAGGGTAGCAGGCCCGGAGGTTCAGGGTAGGGTTTAGGGTTTAGTGTTTGGACGATAGGTGCTTGAGAAACCCTGAACTCTGTACGCCAATCCTGTGAGGGTCACACAGCAGGATCGAAGCCCTGAGGCTCTTGTGCGAGGCTTTGATTGGGTTCTATTGTGGCCTCATCATTCAGCATATCCATATTCTGGAAACCCAGTTTAAGTTCCTTGGCGGTGCATATTGAAATTGTTCAAAGGGCTCCGAAGGCCAACCTAGGACCAGGTATTAATAGATGGAATTATGAGCAGGAGAACTAGAACAACCTAAACTCTTTGACTCCTGCTGATGGAAAAAAATCTTGCATGTCCCTAATGGTGCTACAGTACCAGATTTCCTAGACTTAAGGTATGTCGGGTCCTGCAGGATTTTGTCCAACCCTGGCCCGACCCGAAGCTGCGCGCAAGCTTCCAAATGGGTATTCAAAAATGAGGGGCCCCTATCTGGGGGTGGTCTATAATGAGATGGGCGTCCCTTTCTGTGGTACCTATAATGAGGACTATGTGACATATTTGGGGGTATATCAGCGGTCACCACTATGTCAAGAAACTGCCATATAGGTGCGGAGCTTCATGTCGGGAATGGTGCCTTGAGTCCAGATAAGGTTTCTGGTGTCTAGGTACCCCAGTAGTACCCGTTTGCCGTTTTATTATGGGGTCTCCTTGTTAAGTCTTCAGAAAAAGGGTATATTATTCAGGGGTTACTGGGCAACCTAGGGTGGCTGCTTTCCTAAAACTAACATGGAACCAGCATATGGTCACCTCGTGAAAGGACAGTAGTAGGCTTTACAGGTCCTGTTTTCGGAGCCAAATTTTCTGGCAAGGGCAGCCACGTGGCAACTTTCATGTGAAATTGTGCTTGTTTGACTCTTGGCTGGCGCGCTGTCATGCACTGTGTTGGCAGAAGCGCATCCTTGTAAAAACGATACTTGTGCCCATGGCCCAATCAGGATCAAAAGACCGGTCTCCCCTTTAGTGTAGCTCGTGGAATTCTGAGCTGTAAACTTCCTCTAACTCCTAACAGTGAAATTTGCCCAATTGCCATTTCGATTGCATATTGGAGCCTTCAAGACAGGAGGCCCCAATATGTAACCCCCACATTTTATAATCATCGTGATAGAGAACCCAAACGGGTGCCCCTAACTGCCTGACAGCCCTATGTTTACTTGGGAGTTTTCGCAGGAGACTTGAAACCAGCAAGGATTTCGAGATGGGAGGTGTAGATTTGCAACATGCCACCCTAAACCCCAAACCCTAAACCCTGAGCCCTAAACCCTGAACTCTAAGCCCTAAACCCTGAGCCCTAGACCCTGAGCCCCAAACCCCTATTGGTAGTGATAAGGCAGCTTGCAGGCTGTCAGTAGGCCCCAATAAGGATGAAATGGAAACTGAGGCTTATTCGGGGGGGTTATAGAGTTTACCTTTGGTTTGCAGAGAATAATTAATTAAGTGAAAAGAAAATGGAAACTGTTATATTTTTTGTGGATGACGTAGGGGCTACTGTAGGGATCTACTCCTGATATGTTGGTTTGTGGTGGATCCTTATACGCGGTGCTGGGTACCCTAACATGCTCAAACTGCCAAAACTGAAACGGAATTTGTAGACCGTGAACGCCTAAACTCTAAGCCCTTATTACCCCGTAAACCTTGAACGCCAAGCCCTGAACCCCAAACCCGAAGTCCGAAACCTAACTGAACGCAAAAATAATTTCTGGGGAACAGTAGGTTCCATTTTCTTTTCCATATCCCCTTTATAACCCCTAGAAAACCCTGTAAAACCCCGTATGTAACCCTTATAAAAGCTTCACTCACTCACGATCGCGAACACTGTTTGAAGTGTCCTTGCGTGGCCTTAAGGCTTAGCCTTAGGCAGGAGGCCTTGGCGGCTAGTCTGCCGCCCCGCAGGGCCTTCATAGCGCAGACAGTGTTTGCCCTGTGCTGCAAATGGCAAATCTCATGTGGATGCCGTGATCTTATAAAACCTTATATAACCCCCTATAAAACCATTAAAAACCCCTATATAACCCCCATAAAGCCCTATATACCCCCTTATGTAACCCTGGTAAAGCCCTTTATAACTCCCTATATAAGCCCTATGAAGCCCGATATAACCCCCTACATAACCCCTATAAAGCCCTATATAACCCCTATATAACTCCTATGTAACTCCTATATAGTCCCTATAGATTCAGGGTCCAGCTTGTTCCGGGACCAGACGCCTTCCGCCAGATCTTCTCAGGCTGGAAGGGTGGGGGGGAGGTAGTGGTTTTGACTTGGGTTTAGGGTTTAGTCGTTTAAGGTTTAGGGGTTAGGGTTTATGGGGGCTGCCTTAGGATGTTTCATTGACAATATTTCTTTCCGTAGCAGTGTCTCCTGATCAGCATTTTTTGGCATACTTGGTCAGTCATTTGGCCTCTGTCATCAAGTTCACAGGCCGAGCTGGTTGCTGGAACTCCGATTCGATCGCTAATCACCTCCCTCCCATATTAGCCACCCGCTGCCCCTCACAGTAAATATGTCCCCACAGTATACCAAGAGTTTTATAGGTAACGTATAGTGAATCTTTTCTATTGGAGGGGTGTGCATCAATCTCTTTAATTTTCGGGCACAGGGCTTAATCATTGAGACAACGCAGAATCCTGAACTCCAAATCTTAGCTTCATGAGACCCAAGCCCTCCACCCTCAAGCCTTGTCCTTCTGTGTGTCTTTGTGTGCCTGTTTGCTCCACTTTTGCTGCATCGCAACAGCGTGAACTCTTTGGTGCGGTATGGAGACGTAGAGCAGCCATGAAGATTTGTTGGCTACTCCTCCTTCTGCAAGAGTAATGTAAGAACTAGTCAGGGCCATTTCGCTAAACTCTAAGCCTAAAATGAGACATGCTATGGGGTATTCTTCTCCAACACTTCAAATCCTAGCAACAAGGGCATCCGCCATAACATTCACACATCTTGTTTCAGATTGCTGCTAGCCACCCGAACTGGGAGCAATACGGGTCGGAGCTTTTGGTAGATGCCTGTGCTAAGCATCGCTACCAACAACAATGCCATTATGGGTGTTGCTTACGAGTGTTGTGTCACGGTGAAGAAGCACTGTTGTCAAGAGTCTTGAGTTTCTTTGCATTCAGAAAATAAGCTCATGTTACAAAGATGGATTGGTGGAGGGTTTTTGTGCGTTTACTATCAGTACATTCGTCGCGGTTACGGTCGCGGCGTCGTGGTCGTGGTCGATGCCACCGTCATCGTCATCGTCGTTGTAACTGCAACCAGCCAGCCGCCAGCAGATCAGGCACGGGCGGTCCCGGTGCTGCGGGCATCATCGGCAGTTCTGGAGGTGCGCAGATTGCGGCGAGCTCAGGCATTCCGAAAAACGAAGTGTATCCAGAATTTGACTTGGTGATGGCAATTTGGTACAACATGTAATTGTAGCACTTGTGGCAAAAATGGGACAGTTGTGGTAGAAACCTAATTGCGGGACCCGTGTTGCCCCCAATGGTTCGTATCCCCCATAGTCTGCGTCGACCGTGAACCCCAAACTTCCCGAACCATAGGCTAACAGAGCCAGAAAAATCTACTTTGAGCTGTCAAGCTGTCAAACTGTAAACAGTAGCACCAAGCATCATAACAGGGCTTGGGACCTGAGGGGTACATGGCGATTCTACGGGGGCCATGAGGGTCCGCATTGTGCTTACTTACGGGTTATTTTAGAGACTTCCGCCCAAAAGGCTTTGAACCAGGTCTCAAGCCTTAAAACCCTACCTGAATCTGAGCTGTCTTGGGGCTTCAGCTGGTGGGCGTAAGCATGAAATCCGATGTAGCCCATAGAAGGTTGTAAGAAACTGAGACAGAGTCTGTCTGAAGCCCGGCAAACCTCCACACATCCCCTGCCCAGACACATCGAAAGACTCAGGCAGTTCTCAAAATTGCCATCCGTTCAGTACTGGCATTGAGTGTTTCGATTCTTTACTTGGAGGTGCATGGGCAGCTACAATACAACTAGGAGTCTAGGAGCACAAAAGTAACAACCATGTTGTTGAAACCATAGTCCCAGGTACTCCCCCACGTAGCGGCTGTGAATAGAAATGAGGTGTGTGTGTGTGTATACATACTGACATACTTACATACAGACATACATATATATATATATGTATATGCCTTGAAGCGACTAACCTTCAGATCTCTGAATTGAACGATGCTGTGTCGAGTGCCCGTAGGACACTGATTCGAATGCGTTCCAATTTTGCAGCTTAATGGTTGGGGCCTTTTTCTTTGCTGGGAGCTTGTAAGGGCCTGCACACATGTTTTATGTTGTGCTTATGCGCCCAGGGCTCGGCATGATAGCATTCCATTTCCCCTCTTGTGGCACGCCCCCTACCCTCTACTACTGGTAAGCATACCTCACAAGACCTGAGACTTAAAGATGTATCTCACATTAGGGCGCAGGAAGGGGGACGCCGCATTCCTCGAGGTAGGGACGCCTAGGGAAATACAGCCAATCCCTCACAGGCCCCAGATCAGAGATCGCATTAGGTCCCTCTAAAGTAAACTTCTGAAAGTTGGAAATGCAGAGAGAACAAGCTAGACCTACATTTTTCTAGGTCTCGGGGCAAGTGTTGATCTTCCAACTTTTTGGCGTTTAGCGTGTTCTTGCTTAACGCGCAAATGTTTCTTCAACATGATGAGCCTTTTGTTAAAAGGCATCCCCAAAATGGCGGGTCCTCTTTATGACGGGGCCCCATGCGCACTCTAGCTTGGGTTAAACTCTATATATCCTAGACGAAAAATCCCAGATCTTCAAAGCTAAGCCCCAGCTGCGGCTTGTACTCAAAAAAGGGTGCCACGTGGTAAAACAAAGGTAAGCCCTGGGCTTAATTTGTTTTTGGGGGGAATAAAGAAGAAAATACATATGGGGATTGTAGTGGCTACCAAATTGGTCCCTTCATAGCTAACCACCAATAAGGGGCAGCATGCCGGAAGAGCTTGTGATACTGCAAAGCGTACAAGACAGGACTAGCAGCAGGGCTTGCTTAGATCTTCTTGACTTGTTGTTAGGTTTTTCTTCTCTAAACACTTGTTGAACCCTAAGGTTGAGGATTGCACAATTGTCTAGGATAGAATTCTAGGCCAGGGAGAAGGGACGGTTTCCTGAAAGACTCGCAGCTTCAGACTTCGAACTCCTCGCTTGCCTCACCTTCTAGACCCCTGTGGTCAGCAAGGACTGAAGGAATGGATCCTTATGTTAGTCCCTATCTTGTCCCAACAATACAATAGATTCCGTTTCCATTCCCTTTTCCATTCCTTCTGTCAGAGGTATATAAGTAAACCTGAAACGATCTCAAGCCCAGGTGATCACTAGCAGCAGCAACCTCCTACCGCCCGGAGCTTGGAGATTTCAGGGGGCTCTTGGAGGGGATGTTTGAGGTCAGGGTCGGAGCCTGCATTCCTAGGGTTGAAGTACATGGGATCCTGGATTGCGTTGCTTCTGGCTGAAGCTTGTCTACGCACCCGCGCGATTCCTTGAAGTACAAAGAACTTTGAGTTTAAAGCGCCAAGTACCTAATCCACAGTATTTGCGTCATTGAATTCTTAGCTAACTTCGGTCCGTTGAGATGCATGCTGGCACACAGAGGGCTGCTTCTGACGAGCCTCAGAGTGGCGATGCCTAGACTAACTTACATGGCCTTGCTGACGCTGCCACAGCGCCTTCCGACAAGGCTACCCAGGAGCATCATCCTGAACTAGGTGCATTAATAAGTGTCTCAGCTTTCCCCCCTAAAGTCCTGAAACCCTAAACCACAAAGCCTGCACCCCAAGCCTGAAACCTGGTATAGCCTCAAAACCCTGGGATCTTGAAATTGATCCCAGATTATAACCCACACGCTAGACCCCCTGAACTCGAAGCCCTGAACTCGGAAGCCCAAACTCTAAACCCTAAACCCTAAACTCCAACATTGGACGGCAAGGAGATCTTAGCTGGATGGAATTATGGTACATTGTTGTCTAAGATTTAGGACAAAGTTGGCACTCGTTACAGTCAACGTGATCTACAGGCTGATGCCCTTACCCTAAACCTTAAACCCTAAACCCTAAACCTTAAACCCTAAACCCTAAACCCTAAACCCTGAACCCTAAACCCTAAACCCTGAACCCTGAACCCCAAACCCTAAAGCAACTCCCAGACCCTAAAAATAAATCCCTCCACCCTCACTTTCAAGTTCTAGAACCCAGCCTGGGATAACATGAGCTACAGTCTAAACTCCTTAAAGGGGGGTTATATAGGGGACTACTATAGCGGTTATTAAGGGGGATACTAGGAGTTTAGACTATAGCTCACATGAGAGAACCCCATTGGCTATAAGCAGGTTTAGGGCTTAGGGGGTGTTGAGGAAGCCCTTTTGAAGTTTCTGGGGTCCTAAGCTCTTCATGAGAATAAGCTCTATTCAAGAAGGGGGCCGTTTTTCAGTTCTAGGTTACTGGACATACTAGCATAACGGTGGTGCACAGTTGTAGTTAGTACCTGGGATTGCAGTTAAACCCCTAGAGCCTAAGCTCAAGACCTCAAACCTACATGCCAAATCCTAACCTCTGAACTCTGGCCCCATACCCTAAGCCATAAACTCGGCACCCAAAAACCATATACCCAATGACCTTTAAATCCCACTCTTGGACAAAAGGTCCGCGTACGGTGCCGCTGGGCCTATGCCCGGTCCCAGCAGCCGAGGCTGGAAGAAAGTCGGCTTCAGAGGGGCTCTGAAAGTTTTTAGGGTTTAGGGTTTAGGGGACCTCTCAAAACAAGGGTTTGGGATGTATTGTGTGATGTAGGGGAATTACGATGGGATTGTAGGCTAGTGGTCTGATGTGTTCTGGATTTCAGAAGAGTTGTCTTACATTTATTTGCGTCCTTGTGTTCATATTACCAATAACATTATGATCATCGTCCACGATGCAATGCCTCTTGCAACTATCGCCCTCAAAACTGGGGCCGCCTGCTAAACACATTTACAGTCTTGCTTCTTTACACGAGGCCTGTCCACGGCGGACGCCTCGTTTGCAGGGCTTTTGCCGGGACAAGCTGCTACTTCGATGTAACGCGTTGTCAGGGTTCCTGACTAAGCCCGGCTTTCGTAACTTCTGATGTCTTTCAATCAGGCTGGTCATGCAAATGTAACCTTACCTAAAATCCACCCCACCCCGCCCCCATACTTTCTACACCCTGAGCCAGACTACAGGTGCGGTCCCATCCTTACTCGCATATTACAGACCCCCCGAGGTCTTCAAGCAAAGAAACTAGCCGCGAAAAATGCCTTGATGATCCTTTGTTACAACTACCTTCCATGCCCTCTCATTGCCTTAGCCCTGAATTCTCCGAATGCCGCAACACGGTGAGTCAGCATTCCTTTGAAAAATCCTAAACCCCAAATCCCACACCTCTCAACCTTGACCTTGAGGCCCTCAACTTTTAGCTCTTAACCTTAAGCCATGAACACCAAAGCCGCATCTATCCTCCAACCCCAAAGTAAAAAGAAACCCCAGACTCCTGAACCTCTTTCTCGGAAAACGCGCAAACTCTTCAGGCAGGGACCCAAAACACCGCAGAAAGCATATTTGGAGCCTTGGGTCATCAGTGCATAGTGTTCAATCTTACGTGCAGAACTTCGCTGTAGGATCCCGCGCGCATGTTAAAAAGTCCTGAATGCCAGGCCCAAAACCTTTAAGCCTAGCTTTACGATCCTAGGCTCGGCCCTAACCCTTAAGCTCGAATCCAACCCTAAACCCCCCCAAACTTTAAATCCTGAATCCTCGAAACCCTAAACCCTGGCACAACTAACCCCCAAAAGGCTTCATGTAGTAGTTTCCCTAAATCGGGGGACCCCAATATACGCCCCAATATACCATAATCCTTATTATAGGGACCTTCAAAAAGGTACCCCTAATTTTGGGAAACCCCAAACCCTAATCCCTAAACCCTAAACCCTAAACCTCATATCCCTATATAACCCCTATAGCCCCCATCATAGTAGGTACCTCTAATTTTGGGAAACCCCCATTTTCCCCTAGCTTCATATGAGCCATTGCCTAAACTCCTAGTATCCCCCTTAATAAGCCCTGTAGTAGTCCCATGTACTTTAAGGAGTTTAGACCCTAAACCCTAAATCCTAAACCCTAAACCCTAAATCCTAAACCCTAAACCCTAAACCCTACACAACTATATAACCCCTATAGAGCACCTAAAGTAAATGTACCCCTATTTTTGGGAAACCCTAAACCCTAAATAGTAGTTTCCATTTTCTTTTCCATTATCCCTATATAACCCCACCTAATGAGCCCTATAGTAGTCCCATATAGAATCCCCTACATAACCCCCTTTAAGGAGTTTAGACCCTAAACTCTAAATCCTAAACCCTAAACCCTAAATCCTAAACCCTAAACCTTAAATCCTAAACCCTATATAAACCCTATAGTAATCCCTTAAATAACCCCCGTTTCGACTATAGCTCATGTTCCCCTGACTCAGGAGCTGGAGGCAGTGCCCTGGCAGCTGCAGCAGCCGAATCCCTGGAGACAGCCTACGGGGAGCTGGCAGGGAGGTGCCCTGCTTGAGCATTTAGGGTTTAGGGTTTAGGATTTAGGGGTTTAGGGTTTAGGGTGTAGGGTTTAGGGTTTAGGGATTAGGGTTTAGGGTTTAGGGCTTAGGTTTAGGGCTTAGGGCTGAGGGCTTAAGGATATTGGCCCAAGAACGCAGAATCAAAAGGATAAGAAAATGGAACATGGAACGGAAACTGGGGTTATGTAGGGGTTGAGTATTGTTGTATTTGTGGATACAGTAGTCCTCCATATCTAATGAGATGGTATTGTCTTTGCGGTTGTAGTATTGCTGAGGAGGAACATAATCGTATTGGGTTCAACCACGACACCAAGAAACATCTCCCAATTGTGTTTATCAAAGGGTGGGACCCAAAAGTCAAACTCACAACCACTTTCAATGCATAGCCTCCATATTGACACACCCCATATGTAGGTTAAACCCTAAACCCTGTAAGCGAACCCGAAACCCACCCCATATGTGAGTGCTATTCCTACTAGAATCCTGCTACATATTATAGGAGCTTCCATTTTCTTTTTGCATTATTTGCTAGATATAACCCCGATAAACTACAGAAATTTTCCATGTTCCTTTCCTGCATTCTTGGTCCTTAGAAGCTAAACCCTAAACCGCGTGATATCCTAGGGTCCAACCTCAGCATCACACCCTGAAACCCTTAGGTTTAGAGCTTTGGGATGTTTTCTTTCCAACATTTGGAGCTTAAGGTCTGGAGCTTTGTGACTTTGGGGTTCAGAATTTGAGGATTTTCAGGAGGGGCTTAGTACTCAGGGCTTAGAGTTTAGATGAGGGTGATGCAGGGGGAACAGTAGGTTTAAGCGTTCCGTCTAGGGGTTGAGAGTAGCTGCAAGTTTGGGGGTTTTGAAGGCTGTTGAAGGCTCTCCAAGGGCTTCAGCTCAGGTTACTTGTGACGTTCCTCCTTATACAGTCGTATCATAGGGAGGAACCAGATTTGTAGGACCGGACGGAAACCGCTAGTGTGAAGCTAGAGTGCTGGGGAAGACCATCCTACCCTATGCCTCATGCTTGACGGTTCAGAGTTGAGGGCTTTCCTCTTGACGCGGATGATCATGCGTGCTCCTGGGTTCTCTCCTGCACCATTGTCAGTCTTTCTCTTTTCAATTCCAGTGTTCTCCGCGTACTAGTACTACTATTGCCATGAATATGTTTAAAGTTTCGCTGATCACTTAGTCCCTTATTCGCTACGGGCGTCCACACTGTCAGCATTCGGGGTGTCAAGCTGGGCTTCAGCCCCCAGATAGGACGAACTCTCTCCCTCCTGTTGCAATCTATCCTGTTAACCCCTGAGCCCATACAGTGTTCAAGTTCGGGAGGCGATCAATTCATGTAGGTGTTTCTCAGAAATCCCCGCATAGATTCCTCAAGTGAGACAAGCAAAATCATGTTGCAAGCCCAAGATATCGTTGATGCTAAACAGCCTGCATGACCTCGGTATTCCCATATTGACATAGCTTCCGGGGTTTGGGGTACCTTTGCAATGCATGCAGGAGTTTAAGTATCAACCTTATTTCTAAATTCCATGCGGGCCCCTTTGTACCTAAACCCTAAACCTTAAACCTTAAATCCAAAACTCTTAACCGTAAACCCTGAGCCTTAAACCCTAAGCCCTAAACTTAAACCTTAAACCCTAAGCCCTAAACGTTAAACCCTAAACTCTAAACCTCAAACCCTTAACCCTGAACCTCAAACTATACCCTAAACCTTGAACCCTACATGTACCATTGTCTAAACTCCTAGTATCCCCCTTAATAACCCCTATAGTAGTCCCCTATATAATCCCCTATATAACCCCCTTTAAGGAGTTTTGCCCATAGCTCAAATGAGTCGTTTTTTATCTGCGGATATTATGTTACCCAATATAGAGTAAGATTCTATCCTCCTTTTGGGTATAGTATTTATATAAGGAATATTATCTTACTAGGTTCAACCACCAAAAAAACACTACTCACATAAGCTGTTAGGG
>CAJNIZ010007345.1:0-11126 GCA_905231905.1 Symbiodinium pilosum
ATGGAACAGACAATGGAAACTACTATAGTATATTGGGGTTACATAGGGATAATGGAAAAGACAATGGAAACTACTATAGTATATTGGGGTTACATATAAGGATAATTTAAACTGCATGCCCCAAAATGAAAGCTTGTACTGAGGTCAGACTGCCACGATCCTGGGTACTCAAATGAATACCCAAGACCTACACTTTCGTAACAACTCTGAACCGGGCAAGAGTAGTAATACTAATTATCACGAGGAATTCTAAAAACGATGGTCATGAGCCTGAGCCAGCTGTTGTAAACTTCTATACTCTAGCTTCCTAAACTTCACCACCAATCCAAAATGCGAAAATCTCGGAAGACCTTGGTTTAAGTGCCCCTGCCGACGCCTGACCCCTTAACACTAGCCCTTGAAATCATATCTCACAGATTCTGTTTATCTCCCAAAGCGTTGTATACCCAAGAATAGATCCCTGTCGCAGCATGGCACCTGGTTTTACGAAAGCAGATTCTAGATTTCTGCTTCTCCGCCCGCCCGGCCGGTCTAGCATTTGGGCTTTAGGGTTCAGAGTACCTGTAGGCAAGCAGGACTGGTGATTCCCCGCGTGAGACTTCTGGGGAAAACAGCCAACCTGCCAGAAAAAACTCTCTTAAAGTTGCCGTGATTGGACAGGCCACCAACTGTTCCTGAACATGCCTCGATAAGCTGTCCAAGAGCTAGTGTATTCATCGACAATACAGGTCCGCGACACATCCCCAAACACTGTAGCTCCCTTTTTGGAAACCTGATATTCCAATACCCATAAAAAAAAAAAAAAAAAAAACCCTGTCCGAAGCCGCCAAAGAGTCCACTTGGCCATCACGTCAAGGGAAGAAGTTTGGACACTCGGCTGAATCCCCTCCCGCAAATAAGCATCCCCCTACTAACTATAAAAAGATCCCGGTTACATGTAATGGTAGCAGACATGAGAATGCTTGTGATTAGGGACGTTTGCTGGGTTGTGCTTGACCAAATGCGGCCTTAGATTGTTTTTGAACAGGTCTCCTTCCAAAGCTGATACGTAATGGTCCCCAAGTTAAACCTAGTTAAGAATGTTGCCCTAAATAGCTGAAGGCCGCATTCTTGCCATCTGTGGTTTCCCAAGCAACCCTCACTATGGAGATCTTTCTGGCGGACTGCTGCAGATTTTGTAAGGAAGTGTTTGAGGCTGAAGGTGTTGGGCTAGCGGGTCACGTGGAAAAGGCTAGACAGTCTGGACTGATGATTGCCACTTTAGCTTGATTCTTGTTTGACGGTCTATTTAGAAAAGTGCCCACAGAACTACATGCTCAAGCAAGAATCGAGACCCCCAAATTCTGTTGGCCTACTGCGCAGGGAAACTGTATTACGAATTGGTTGTGACTAGGGAGAGGTGGGCTTAACTTCAGGGCGCACATGTCTGTCGTTAAGTGGCAAGTTGCCCTTCTTCGCTCTCTAACCTCCGCCGGCGAAGACGAGGCACCCTAGGACTTATAAATAGTCCTACCGATGATCTTAGTGGTTCGGTAGGTTGTCACTCCTCACACCCTCTAGGTTCCTCTTCTTTCCCCCTTTGCGTCGTGCAATCTTCAGGTCTCTTCGCTTCTGGTTGACCTGACGACAGCCGTTTCGGTAGCAGACTTGCCTGGAAGATGGTGGCCACTGGCCACTCGAAGGCTTTTTGGGTTGAGGCTTCGGATCACGCGGTTTTTGAAAGCTCTGGAACTGTTTGTTCTGGCGTCCCGTCAGGACGTGATATCGCATCATCTATGAGGTCCCCCTATGTTTCTGGGAAGCTGCCACAAAAAGGTCACGTTTTATAATCTACTAGGGGCAGTCGAATGTTGCCGAGCCAAGCCCTCCGGACACCCTCCCGCAGACAAGGATTACCCTTCTAGACTTCTAGGTCTGCATGGTTGACTTCAAGCTACGCTTTGGGGTTCAAGCTTGATGCGGGGTGTCATGCATTTGCGATATCATGGCCGGTTTCCCTTTCATAACGATCCAAAACCTGTGTATTAATAGTTTGGTTTATGCATGAATGGGGGGATTAGTCATTATGCCTAGTTGCAAACTAGGCAAGTTCGTGTATTCCGAAAACGTGTTTCCGCAAGTTCCTATCCTTGTCTTGTGAGCTCCACATAAACAGCGGGGCACAAAAGGATCAGTTGTTTGCTTTAAGTCTGCCACCTCGCCGTGCTCTGCATGCAGCCAGACTAGCATGACGGTGTGCACACGACAGCCGAGCCACCAGCTCCAGACATATGAGCTATAGTCTATAACCCTATAGTAGTCCCCTATATAATCCCCTATATAACCCCCCCTTTAAAGAGTTTAGACTATAGCTCATATGAGATACTCTACAGGCAGTAGTAAACTACATTATAGACCAGAATACAACAAACAGAATGCTAGAAGTACTACGTAGTTGACTACGTTCAAGGACACAACCTAAAATGCAGCAAATACAGTATAAAGTTAGTACTCCCACTTAACCCATCAGCTTCTGCATTCAGAGTCCCGCGGTTGGTCAACTTCCTCATAGACTGTCCAGCGCTCTTATGATGCTGCATTGAATGCACAAATCCCGAACACGAAACGCACCTTCGATCTCCCGGAGCTCTGAATGATACAAGTTGCATGCATTTTCATGACGGCAATGCTGTGCACATGTTGATACGTGTCCCGATTTCCCAACGTGAAGCAAGCACCACAAGTCCCAGATGCACCGGGAGTAGCCCATCATATCAGAAGGCGGAAAGCCCCAGAAACCCTGTAGTAGTCAATGCTCATATTGCCGCTTCGTCATAATTCCCGCAAATACACCTTTGCATGCCCCTCCCCACACTTCCTGTAACCCTATTGGAAACCCAACTTCATTCAGGAGACTCACTGCATCCCCGTCACCGGATAGCTCGATGGGCCCAAGGGTTTCGCTTGGACAGAGCACTCTTGGCCCCTAGGTCTCGGCCTGTGCGAGTGCCGAACCTTCGCAATAACACCAGAACAATGATGGTTGGTGGTGGTGCTGGGTTTAGTGTGTAGGGTAGTCGTGGTGGTGTCAGTCCTAGTACACAAGCTCAGTAATCGCTTATATCGTCGTAGCCGAACTATTGTCCCTTCATGCCGAGCTCGACTGATGCATATGCAATTACAGGTAGCAATCTCATAATCTAACAATGGTAAACTGAGGTTCCATGAAGTAATATAAGTATAACAGATAGCTGTAGTTGTGACTGCTTATGAGCTTTGTGGCGTACTTGTCACGCTACTTTCCTATCCTTGAACCCCAAGCGACCCATTTGCTCAAGTGAGGTCTACAAGACATGTGCATTTGGAAGCTCTGTACATTGCAGCGCATCGAGCTGTGAATTTTCAGTGGCCCATGGCCTCCCAAAACTGACTCTAGCTCACAAAATTGGAAGGGAACGCGAAACTGATGTGCCAGTGTTGGGTGCTCACACAAAGAGCCTATGGTAGCCGGTAATGATGGAAGGCTTCGGCATCTATATACAAGAGAGCCGAGAGACTCAAACGGCCGATGCGGAGACCGATGCAGGACTTCAACAAAAACACCTCACCTGGTGTAGGTACCCACGCTAACCCCTACAAACTACAAGCCACTAGGCACTTTGACCTTAACCAGATTAGTGAACATGCCGTTCCTGTCGCGTGCAATCTTCCTGGTGTTCTATCCCCTGCGAAGAATATACGGGAACATCTGACATGCATATTTGGAGGATTTACATCCATGTTATCTACGAGCCAAATACTGCAGGCCTCGTTACACATGTTTTTGGGCTATGTGAAGGGGGCATGCACAGCAGCGGTCACCTATGCTGCTATCGCGCTGATAGGTTCAACCTTTCACTTGGACCAGTCTAAACTCCTAGTATCGCCCCTAAACACCCCTATAGTAGTCCGTCTAAACCCTAAACTCTTGTCCATTAGCCCTATAAGGAGTTTAGACTATGGCTCAGTTCGTGTTGCGCAGCTGGCGCGCGAATCTGCATCCAGAGGCCACGCAGGTATGGATACGCCAGTAGGACTTGACAAATTGGAGGAGATCGCTGGGGTTTAGGATTATATTGGCGTTAAATAATGGTTATATAGGGGTTATATAGGGATAATGGGCAGGAGTCCTATTATCCACCGTAACAGGGTTTAGGGTTTCAGCTATGCCAGCTATGCAGTGTCTTTCTCAGGAACCAAACTGTTTCAAGAAGCCACCCAAAAGGATTGCAAAGGTCTCCGCAAAAGCCAGTCTCAAGCTTCGCCCTGCAACGCCACCAGCGAATGACAGGGGGGCTCTCTTGTGCCCATCCCTGGCCCCCTTTGCCCAGTTCCCACTTTTTCCCCTACGGTAATCTGGAAGTCTACACAATTGACCACATGTTGGTCGTAGATTCCTTGTATAAGTAACTTATGGTAGTCTAGGGTACCTCACGCAAACCTCAAAATAATGTTGGAAATCATTTCGGCCCGTGCCATAATCTCTTGCACAATCGCAAGTGCAAGGTTGATTTTTTCTGAGACCGAGGCCAGAGTTTCTGATTATGTGCGTGCACCTCAGTTCCGACTGCGGTGCAGGACGAATGTCCTTCTTTGCAAGTACCCACAGCGCATACAGAAACCACATGACGGGCTGGGAAGATTACCCAATCCAGCTGAAACCATGTCATGTGCTCATCTTTACTGTGCCCCTGCAGAATTTGTTCGTAAAGGGCCGGGGACCCACAACCATCAGCAACCTCAAGTACCCTATCTGGCAGAGTATGACTAGACTTTATCCTTAGGCAAAGGGATGCTTTTCGGAAGAAATGCGCGGCGCGGGCGCAAAGAGCATCAGGCAACCTTGATGATGGCAGGGTTGTAGTAAGGAGTTTCGAACTTGGGGTCTGGCAAGCTTGGGATGTGGTGTTTGGGGTTTAGGGTTTAGGGGTTTAGGGGTCCAGGGTTTAGGAGTTTAGGGGTTTAGGATTTGGGGTTTCATGGCTTCGGTCGGTTAGCGAAGGGCCAACCTAACCTTGCAAGTACGACTGCCTTAACATGAAAACAGAAGGGTATCCAGGCGAACAAACCATATGTTCCGTACTGTATAGGCAATATAATTTAATTGGTGAAGTATGGGGGGCAGGGTACGCATCTTGTTCCAATGGTCTCGCTTTTTTGGGGCTTATTAAGTATTTTTCTTTTTCGGCTTCTCCCGCACCACCTCCGGGGCAATACGATTAACCCTAAACTTACAAACTTTAAAGATTTTTACTCTAAAAGCTTTGCAAGGCATCCAACATGTCCTGCATCTGACTGATTGCTTTTCGTCTTCTGCAGCCTTCTATTCATTCTCGATGTGACATTTCTTTTGTTAGATCCATTCCCGTCATCGGTTGTTTCCTGCATCTAGCATACGGACCACTAGCTACGTTTTACCCAAACCGCCTCGAGCAGCGTTTTCGTGCGCTCGTGAAGAAAGAAGAAAGGAAGAATGCGAGCCAAGCTGGAGGAGAAGGGAGGCTACATTTGGAAAGAACAGAATCCATAAGAAAGGAGGTGAAAGTGGAAGTGAACGGGAGACAAGCTTGGAGAATAAGCACCTTGAGCCCTGCTCCAGGTCCTCACGCCTAGCCATAAAAAGCAACCCTGATGGTACTGAGTTTTGGAGATGGAGCTTGGTGCTAGCATATTTTTCAAATCATGGAGAATCAAATGGAAAAGAAACTTGACAATGAACTGGAAACTGGGATTATACGGTGGTGAAATGGGGATACGGCTTTACCCAGAGCTAGGGGTACCTCTTTTGGGTCCTAGAATAAGGGTTGTATAGTATTATGGGGTCACTGTTGGGGTCCCCCTACCTTGGGAAACTATCAACCCTAAACCCTAAACCCTAAACCCCAACTTGGGTAGGGATGGGGCTTTTTGTGTAGGCCTCGGGGTCGATGATAGCCGACGGGGGATCCAGGAGTTTTTCAAAACAGGTAGACCTGGAGAACCCCAAGCCTTCGACCCAAACCCTAAACCCTATACACCCTACGAATTGGATTTATGAGGGAATTGTCTACGAGCCTCCGCTGGGATCATGAAGCTGCCTGCAAACTGAAGCGACATAGACCTTGAAAGTGCCCTCTTAGCCAGACATTGCTTTAGAAGAAACTTACAATAACAGGGCGCGCTCTCTGTATCGAGGGTTCCTAGGTCATATATCCCTGTAAGCTTGCACCCTGGGCCGTTATACCTAGGGCTGCGTGACATAGATTTGGGGGGGCATGTTCGATGAGCTCCCTAGGGGTACAAGCTTGGTTGGGGCTACAACTGGGGAACTCTTGAAAACAAGTGCAAGCGGCTGTGCTAGCAAGGCCTTGAAGGGGGCCTGCATGCAGGCTACCTCTAGCCTGCGTCTCTCTACTAAAACGGGTTTGCTGGAAAGACGAGCTGAAGAGACAAGGGTTCCACGCAACGAGGTTGCAATACAGGCGGTCCACATCATACCGGGTTTCATCAAGATGTCCCCTACCACATAATCCGAAAATTCCCCTTCCTTGATGAGTTACGCGCACCTTACGTCCCTAAGGCCGAAATGCCCCTTTTCGTGAATTCCTTCCATCTTCAAGAAATTCTGCAATAAACATCCACCTTGTCAGGAAGCTCAGTTGGAGCCCAGGGTGTTCTCTGCGCTGTAAATGATGTACAGAAACCTGCCAGGCTCAGGGCAATGCTAACCCTGAGACTCCAGCTACCCCAATGCAGGTTTACTTAAAAACTTTGTAGTCCTTTCTGTATATACTATTCAGAGACTTAAATTCTTACATGCCCCGGCATAAGCCGGCGTCTAGTTGATCCTAAACCCTAAACCCTAAGCAGGGGAAGGGTGCCAAAAACAGTAGGCCCTCTCAGGGGATTGGGAAGGGGGCTTCACTTGGAGCACTCCGGTCCAACCTGCCCTGGCATTACTTTCTCGGCAGTAGGGTTTAGGGTTGTAAAGGCTTCCGAGGCGGTGTTGAAAGTCAGGGTTGGATGACTTTGTGGTGGCCCCCTGGGTTTGCGCCATCGTGAGGTATAGAGCGGGTACATGGGAGGGGTGGCTGGACGATTCTTGCAACTCAATCCCACTTCCCCATGACGTTCATAGTCTGTTGCTTAACCGCGGTTTAGGGTTTAGAGATTAGGGTTTCGCGAGTTGGCAGTCAACATCCATGCCGTCTCCACAGCCGCAATTGTGTTTGAGATTTGCTCTGAATACGGGGGCCCAATATAGACTTCAAAGCCTCATAATGCGTATTACAGGGACCCCTGAATGGTTACCCCTGATTTTGGGAAACCCCCATCTAAGCTGCAGTCTAAACTCCTGGTATCCCCCTTTATTTACAACCCCTACAATGCTCCCCGATATAACCCCCCCTTTAAACCTTCAAGGTTTTTAGACTAGAGCTCATATGAGCCATAGTCCAAGCTCCTAGTATCCCCCTTAATAGCCCCTAAAGTAGTCCCCTATATTATCCCCCAAAACCCCCTTTTAAGGACTTTAGAACCTAAACCCTAAACCCTATATAACCCCCCTTTTAAGGAGTTTAGATTATAGCTCAGTTACGGGGCCCTGGGCGGTTCCACCTTGGCCTCCCTTCAGGCTAAGCGCTCCAGGGCTCATCAACACTGATTCGTTTAGGGTTTAGGGTTTACACTGAATCAGCACTCTGTTGATACTAAAAATTTGGGTCCTGCCCCCACCCATTAAAATCTATAGTAGGGGTCATATTAAGGGCTCTATATAAGTATATCATAGGTACCATCCAACTAAACATCCTGCATGTTCTTAGTTTTAGTACACTAGAGTACCATTATTCCCGGCGTATAAGGTGCTTAGGGTCATGTGAAATTTCTATTATCCATCACTCTTTGGTGTTGTGCTTCTGGGCTGCAACAGCCCTTAAGGGTAGTCACATGCAAAATATGAGCTACAGTCTAGACTGCGAGTATCCCCCTTAGTAACCCTGCTATGCTCACGTATGTAATGCCCTAAATAACCCTCTTAGAGTAGCGATTTAGACTGTAGCTCATGTAAAACCGCTGACGATCCTTCCTTCGGCGTGACAACTGTTGAGGGATCACCCCCCAGCCGTATCTCACCCCCAAGAGAAACTAGCGTTTAAGGGTTTAGCGTTCAGGGGTCAGTGTGTAGGGTAGCCATGGTCCAACATTGTTTAGACGTCCTACCTTCAGCCCTGATCTCCCGCCCCCAGCATCTAACCCCCCAGCCAGATTTGTGTCTTTACCTTCACTCGTTTCACTTACTGGTGCTAAGTAGGGAATAAGAGGATGTAATCCCTATACAACCCCTATGTACCATATTCCCTTATTCGCTGCCAAAAACGATTAAGTTGATCTCAGGGCCCGGCCCGTCTTCAGACCGGCTGCTGTCGTAGAGCTCAGACATGACTGCACCTGTCTTCACCTGAGCTTCGGGTTGGGCTTCGGAATGGCAGAAAAGAAACTTAGTTCTGACCAGGAGCGCCATCAGCATGGGAATGATGATGCTGATCATCATCTTCATGATCCGCATGGAGGTAGAAGATTCAGTACTTATCCTCCTCTTGCTCTTCTCGTCGCAAAGGCACTCTAGAAGCGCCCTTCCCACCAAGAAATATGAGATGTCTCTTTGAAAGGCTACTTGGATGCCCTGCATGTACAGGCTAACAGAACTACCGGGATGCTGTATAGCAGCATGGGGCTCACCAAATTTGTGAGGTCCTACTGACTGAATGCCTAGAGGGTTCCTACACTTCTACGGAAAGACCTGTAGCATTGTACCTTTCAAACTTCTGGGGAGGGTCTGGAAGCCACATCAACTACGGCAAGCTACCAAAACTCTGGAGGATGTTCATGAACGTGCCTTGACTAGCCCTAACCACTCCAAAACGCAAGCCATCGCACTGCAAAACTGCTTGGACATGTTGCTAGTGACATCCAAATCTGAATTGCATGTCCGAACTTAAACATGGACCACAATGCACAGGTGCCGCTTTGCAGTGTTGCCATCCGAAGAGCAACTGCCTCCTGATTTTGCTCCATGCAGGCAAGCCACTGCCTTCTTGGTCTTGTCCTTACGGGTGAAGAGGTAGATGACCTCAGAGCTTCACAGGGCTTGGCCGTGTCAATTAAAGGAAGGGGGGGTTGAAGGAGAAGTAGTGGGGCCTGGTTAAGGCAGAGGCAAGCAACGCTTTCATTTCCAGCAGGCTCCCTTCTGAGCACTTTCCTCTGTTTCAGAAGCCCCTGTCTTCGTTTGCAACTCCCAGAAACCAGCCTTTGTAACATGGGGATTGAACAAGCCAGTTGCGATCCACTGTATGATCGGCAGCCTGCTAGCCTTCACACCATCGATGCCCTTCAAAAACCAAGCGCGCAATATTCTCCAATGATACTGGACAAATAATTCTTTGAAGATTTTCAACTGGACTCTCTTTCCCAGAACATCTGCCATCTCGTGAAGGGTGAACCGCATCAAGCGTAAACCTTGTCACCGCGGGGTGCCACAAGATGTGGGCGAACCTCTGTGCTCTAAAGTAAGGGATGCCGGAAAAATGAAGAGTGCAATGTTGCTTTACTTGGATGGCCTTCGAAATCGGCTGACTCAGAAAAGGCTAATTTCCAGGAACCTCTCATCAAGCCTTGCGAGTCCTAAACCTCCACCCCAACATACTGAACTAGACGCCTACCCTTGACCTTGAACCACTCCGTCCCGGAGCTCTGAGCGTGTGAGCATAACCCAGAACGCCTGCCTCACGCTAAGCTCTCCAAACATGTGAGAGTTTGCATGCATAGGCGGCACAAAATCACAGACCCTGATTCCTGATATACTGTACCGTAACCGTAAGAATTTGGGGCCACCAAAAAAACTTACCGGTTAGCAGGGAATAAGGGAATAGAATCCTTATATAGTCCATCTACATATTCCCTGCTTCCCTACTAACCCGTAAATCCTGAACCCTATAGAGTGGCCCCCAAAAAGTTTAAGGGATCCCTAACCCCCACCAAACCCTAAACCCTAAACCCTATCACCTATTACAGCGCTGATTTCGAGCCTGGTCGGCTGCAAGGCCCTTTCCTGAAGACGCCTGCTGGATGTGCCTGGGCTACCAGAGGTTTTGGGTTTAGGGTTTTGGGTATAGGGTTTAGGGTTTTAGAGTTTTGGGTTTAAGGGTTTTGGGGTTAAGGGTTTAGGGTTTAGGATAACCCACTTCCTTATAATAGTAATTCCTCCCAACTGATCGGTATAACCCATAAAACCTGTAGGTAATTGGAACAAGTGGGCTTGCAGGTAGGGGCTCAGGGGAATCTTAGGGGGTACAGGTTTAGGCGTAGTCTAGGGGGCTGCAGATTCTACATGGTAGGTTCCCTAAAAAAGGGGGACCCTAATATAGAACCCGTGATACTTAGTTATTATAGGGACCCCATGAAAGTACTTCCCAATTTTAGGAAATCAACGTATCTTTCAGACTCAAGCAGTTCACAACGGTGGAGAACTAGTCTACGAAAATCTGTAGCTTCTGCTGAAGAAGAAGCATCTGCCAGGCACATGAACCGTATATAGCTGCCTGATGGCCCCCTTCAACCCCACACGTAGGACTGGTAGTCCGCGGGAACCCTTAAAGCACACACCAACAGCAATACCAAACAGAAAGAGCTTCTCACATCAGTCCTTGTGTGGGAATACATGCTCGGTTTGCATGACCTGCTTAACCATGAAATATCCCCTCCTGGGCTTGACTTCCCGAACTCCAGATCATTCCGAAAAAATAGTTCAGGACCCCACACCTTCCACCCCCCGAGCCCTTTGCCCGAAGCCTGGCTTCTTCATCCACAGAAATTTGAAACCTTTCCTCACGTGCAGGAAGCAGTAGAGAATGTCAAGCCGGCAAAAAAAAGATGTGGCAAGGAGCTTGTGCACGATGTACTTGAACTCACCGCCTGCTGGGCTGTCATTCCCAGGATACAGCAGCGCAAGTTACCGTTGGTAACACATTCCAAGCTCATGCTACGACCGCCATAAGAACAGGCAACAAGCTAAGGTTCCATGATCCTACTGCTGGGGGATCCCAATTTATATAACCCAGAGGGTCCATGTA
>CAJNIZ010007346.1:0-15420 GCA_905231905.1 Symbiodinium pilosum
GGGTTTAGGATTGAGGATTTTAGGGTTTAGGGTTTGGGGGTTAGGGTTGAGGGTAGTTAGAGTCTAGGGTTGAGGATTTGGGGTCTAGGATTTATAGGGTGGGGGGCATGGGATTTAGTGTGGGGGAGGGGACGTATGTGGAGTTTATCATTTTAGGTCCGGTGTTTAGGATTTAGGCTTAGGGTCTAGCAGCATAGGGTTCAGGAGGTGGGTGTAAACAGGATAGTAACCCTAAACCCTAAGCCCTAAACCCCATACCCTAAACCCTAAACCCTGGAGCCCTAAAGGGACCCCATTCAGGTTTAGTTTTAGTGTTCAGGGTTTTGGTCTCCATGTTGCAGGACCGTGTGGCACTTGGGGGGCAGAAAAGTAGTATCTCAATGGGGAAGAACGCGCGAACTTCAAGGCTCTGGGTTGCATAGTGACTGCTTGCGTGTGGCGTCTCGCAAGTCTGTTAGACAAGGAGGCACGCTAGAGATCACATGCATCCATGCCTCCCGGATAGCAGGACTACGATATTGAAGATATAGATCAAGTCCTTGAGCCTGCTCCAGCAAGAGCTGTTCCTTGTTCAGCTCTTATTGGCGTGTTTTTACCTTAAACCCAGCGGTCTAAACAGCTAACCTTAAACCCAACCCCCCAAACCTACTGCACCTTCATTCACCCCATGATTTTCCATGAGGTGCAAGTTACCAATGCAGCAGCCGCGGCAGCCAAAGCAAAGGGTGGTCGCGTTGTGAGCCCTCTCCTTGGCATCGGGAAAATCCCTTGAGGTGTAGGGGTGTAAGTTTGTGGGTTTTGGGATTCTCTGTTGAGGGCTGCAGGGTTTTTTGGTTTAGGTTTTAGTCTACACTTCTTTGCATTATGGTGTTGGATGAGCAAGAGGTCTTCAAGACTTGGCGAGCATATACCTTTGAGGTGTCCTTCTGGAGCAAGCCTGCCTTGAATCCTGTATTGTCCAATTGCTTCTGTGTGAGGTGCTGCTCCCAAGACGCCTGGTCGCCGGCTCAGGCAGACCCTCTGTCCCGCTGCTACGAAGCTTTCGAGCAGCGGCGTTGCGTAGGAATCGTAATGCCAAAGAACCAGGTAATGACAACTCTGAAGTCATGAGTAATGACTGCTCAAGGCCAATATGGTAAAACCACAATGATTGTTTCTTGACAATGATACTGCAGCACCCGCAGCAACACTGAGTAATGGTGAGAGCATTGTGAGCGATAGACTTACCGCTGGTATGCCGACAAGGAGGTTCCGGATTCCGGAGACGAAGCATCCCTCAAAACATGTTCCCCAAACAGAACTGACGAACCATCATTCTACCGCATCTCGGTCGCTTAGCCCAAGGTCTTCCATCTCGCGCGCGAACACGCACCCTGCGAGACTGAATTCCCAGCTTGAGGAGACGGTTCCAGAGTCACTCAAGCAAAGCAGATACCGCATTATTAGGGTTCAGGGTCTAGGGTTCAGGGGTTAGGATTTCTAGTGCTGTGTAGGTGTTTGTGGTTCGAGCACTAGGAAGAGGAGGATTCATTGTATCCGGGTCAGATAGGTACAAGTGTTGCGGCTGTGTCTTCTTATCTATGGTCTGCTCTGTGGTGGTTTTCCAACAAATGCAGGCCCCAATAACAACCCCAATATATTGTAGGCCTTATTATACGCTCCTATAATGGAAAGGGGCACCTATTATTGGAAAGCTCCCTGCGAGCCAGCAGCGCTTTCCTGAAAGAGCGCCAAAGGCAAGTCTGCCAAGCGTTGGTAGAGTGTGCTGTGCATTGGGGATGTGCACAGATTTGTGTGCTTGGAGGTTCAGGAGGCTTTTGCCATCGCTCTAACATAGAAATTTCAATTCGACACTAGCAAGCCTGGACCAGACACCTTTTGTGTTGCTAAATGTGATGTAGCAGTCAAGTCGTGACCTCTTGGCACTGAACGCTGCTTGAAGGTTGCTGGGTAGGTATAAGTTGGATGGTAATCAGGACTTTCCTTGCTAATCAAGTGGTAGCACCATGGCAGACCTGTTGAGAATCTGTTCAGACAACCACGAAGAAGATATTCTTGGCTCAACCAGGAGACGATAGTTTTAATTCTACATTGGGTTTAGGGTTTAGGGTTTAGGGGAGTTGCAACACCACTTCTAGCTACCCACAATCGCTTCAAGTCTTCAACCCTCGTCTCTGAATGCAAAACTCTTAATCCCCAAGGCTGAAGCTCTAAACCTCCGAAGCTGCAAGCCCCAAACCTCAACCCCTAAACCCAAACCCCCAAACCCTAACCCCTAAACCCTAAGCCCTAAGGCCTAATCCGTGAACCGTCCTAATTCTTCTGAACTCTGAACCTCTGAGTAGGGTGAGAGCCTTTGACGGCCCACAAGGGGTCTCAGGCAGAGCAAGTTGAGTAGTAATTCTTGTGGGTGGCGTCCGGATGATTCAGGATCTAGGGCCTTAGGTTTGGGGCTTAGGGTAAGGATTGTTCAGAGGCTAGAGCACGGCTTTCAATACTGGAGTTTACAGGAACTGGGGTGTTTTCTGGTGATGGGTAGGGTTCAGTCTATCCGTGGCGGGAATCTCAATACAAAACGGATCTGTTTGGCCCATGACTAGGTTCTTTGTACTGCAGACGAAGAACTCCGTCTTGTGCGGTCTTGCTTTCCTGGAAAGCTTGCCGCTCAGCCGCAGTCGCAAGACGGCGAATGTTGCTGCACTCACAAAAAGATTGTGTGCTTTGCTGCACGACTGCGTAGGTTTTGCAAATCTTGGACACGGTATCTATAGATGCGGTAACTCCCTGTGGGGTTAGTAGGGAATGGGGGAATATCACATAGGGATTCTACGGGGATTATATTCCCTTATTCCTAACACCCAGTAAGGTAGGAGCACCACCGGAATAAGTATTGAAGGTTCCAAAAGTTAGAGTTTAGGGTTTGGGTTTAGGGGACGCCTTCTTTTGATCTGGCTGCCAAATAGGAGCCAGATTTAATGGGCAGGCGCTGGAAGCTCCAAAGTCTCATGCAAGTCCCCAAACATAACGCTGCAACTCCATATGGGGCTTTCCGAAAATCAGGAGTACATTTTTGGGAGTCCGTGTAGGATCACGGTATTTTGGGGTCTATATTGGGGTCCCAGTATGAATGGAAATTGCCATATCTTTCGAGACGCCGGCATGCCTGAATGCCTCCTCTGCTATACCCCTGTGCCTAAGCCGAGGAAATGTGTCCCGGAGGCAGCCTCATACAGCTCCATTAGCTGTCCGAATAAGCCACTTCCCCATTCCTTAGGAAGAATTTGGTAGTTGATGAGCATATGTTCCTTACGTGGGTTTTGGCTGATACTCGTGGTTAGAGTCTAGTCCCTTTTTGGTGTGGTATGGTATGGTTGTTGGCTTAGGATTCTTGTTAGCACCCACGCAACTGTACTACATTGAGGGGCCTAGCTAAGCCATAAACTGCTAAGCCCTAAACCCTACAAGTAAGGCTTAAGCTCTCAAGCACAAACCCTCAAGCCCTAAATCCTAAAACCAAAGCCCTAAACCCGTAAACCCCAAAGATCCCTTCAACTCTACACTACTAAGCCCTACGCTTCCCTAAGCCCTTGCCATTGGTAATTATTCAGGACTTGCCAGAACCCCTATACGTATCTATTTGTATAGGTAAGCCCCATACAAGTTCAGCTTCCATTTTTTGATTTCCTTCTCCGCTATCCCAAGCCCCAATCCCTATACAAACATCTCCATTTAACCCAAGTATTTCTCCCTATGGGCGCTATATAACGCCACACAGACATTAAGTAAGTATGTAGGCCTCTGCAGTAACCCTACACCCTACCCTAAAACCTATAGCAGCTTACAGCAAGGCTGAAGCACTTGCCATCAGCAGCTCAATTGCAGCTCTGGTAGCCAGTCCCTATGAGGAGGCGGGGTTACAAAGGTTCTGTAAGGATTATAGAGGGGTCAGAGGGTTATATAGGGCCATATGTTCAGGGTCTAAGGTCATATAAGGATTACATACTATAGAAGGATTAGATGGGGATTATATATGGGTCGCATGGGAATTAAAAAGCTTAAATAGGGTTCTAAGGATCGGAATATGTAGGCTTCAAGTTTTAGGGGTAAGATGATGGAGAAGTAAATGGGAAAGAACATTGAAAGGGACACTGGGATTACAGAGGGGTTTATAGGGTTCTAGGGTTCAGAGATTCGGGGAATAGGGTTTTAGGATGTGGGACTTTCTGGTTTAGGATTTGGGGTTTCAGGATGCCAGGGTTTAGGAGGGTTTAGGGTTTAGGGTTTAGGGGTTCAAGTTGTTGGGTTTTTTGTCTGGTTTAGGGTTTGGGGCTTTGGGATTGAAAGCCCCGGGGGCTCACGCAACCTCTCCCCTTACATCCGTAGGATCTGCAAGGATGGCCTCCTTTCCGTGTTAACAAAAGCAAGTTCAGCAGTTCAGCTGAGCCTCAAGGACCTCAGAGAGGATCCTCATGCTTTTGTGTGTGTTTTAGGGTTTAGGGTTTAGGCTGAAAGTCTTAAACCTTGGGTTGCGTTTGATTCGTCATAGTTGGTGATCGCTTTATGAAAGCATCCAGCTACTCTTTCTTTTGGCAGGTCTGTCTGGCATCAAGACCTTTCCACCAACCAGACAACTACTACACACATGACTTGGGTCATTTCTCGCTTATAGCCTTGTAGTAACTGTCCTCCAAGGATGTTCTGAAGGGGCTATTGTGACCCATAGTATTTCTCGTCGAAACTGTGCCTGTAAGGGGGAATGACTTAACACATGACTATACTTCAAGTGTCTCTTGGAAGCCTACTGCATTTAGTTAGCGGTTTAGGGTTTTAGGGTTCTAGGGTTTAGGGATGCCGCGGCGGCGAAAGATGGCCTTTTCACCGCCTTGCATCCCCTCTCCCTAAGGGATCGAAGTCTTCGTGTCAGATGTCTACCATCCCCTTAAAACCTGAACCCTACCAAAATCCTTAAAGGCCAAAGCCTAAACTAAATCCGAAGCAGGTTCCGGATGCTTTTCCATTCCTGACTAGCTGAACCCCAAAGGTACGTACACGAAATTTGCGGTAAACACCCATAAACGGAATAACAGGAGGCCGTTGTCCCACATACTTTGTGCTCAGATGTAGGTAGGAACTTTCCCTAAACCCTAAAGGGAACAACAGGAAGCTGGGTTCAGATCTAGTTGGAACTAACCCTAAACACTATGGCTCTAAATCCTGCAGCCCTCAAGAGGCTGAGCCCGCTAGCGAGGAGGAGGCTCCTCTGTGTGTGTTGCCAGGGAGGTAAGGGATAAATATGGGTTTAGGGGTTCAGGGTTTAGGCGTTTAGAAGTTTAGGGTTTAGGGGTTTAGGGGTTTAGGGCTTTAGGGGTTTAGGGTTTACGGGTTTAGAGGTTTAGGGGTTTAAGGGTTTAGGGTCTGGGAGGCCTAACAAATTTGCATAATGAAGAATCAAATGGGTAAGAAAATCAAACATTGAAGCTCGGGTTGCAGAACCCTAAACCCTAAACCACGTAGGGACTATAGATCAACATCTTGAGGAGGGCAGTTGTCATGTGGAAGCCTTGAAAAAGAAGGTAATTGTAGGTCTGGGCTCAAATGTATTCATTGTTTAGCATAGACCGCCCGAAAGCAACCAAATTTCGCTTCTGGGAGGCTATCCAGGAAGAATTCAGAAGAATGCAGACGTTTGCATTCGGGCTTTGAGGGGTGGGGCGGCTTATCCAACTTAGTTTTTATCACTCTATAGCCCCGGAAGGACTGTCAAGCTATATTTTGTAACAGCAGCCAAATAAGGAGCCGGTTCTAGACAGCTGGATCAATTTCTAATATTATTCTCGTATAGTCCTTGAAGAACTACAATATGTCTGACCGCGCCCAGACCCTATTCCAATTCTTGTGGTCTTGACATGACTTTTAGACAACGCGCGAACATCTTTTCTAGTGCTGAGGGTTCACACATCAACGTTCTTGCTTGAAACCCTAAACCCTACACCCTAAATCCTAAACCCTAAACCCTAAATCCCAAACCCTGATTCCCAAACCCTAAATCCTAGACCCTAAACCGCTTTAAGCCCTAACCCCAAACTGTGGGTTGCTCTTTATATTGGGATAATGGAAAAGAAGATGGAAACTACTATAATACAATCGGGTGTATATTGGGGTTTTAGGGAAAATATTTTGTGATAATGGAAAATAAAATGGAAACAAAGTCTGAGCTCTAAACCTTCAGACCGACCTCCCCCTTCAGATCCCAAAATACCAAGATAGGGCTTTAAAAGGTTTACAGTTTAGGGTTTAAAGGGGTTTGAAGTGGTTTAGGGTTAGGGCAGGATAGGATGTAATCTGAACCCTGAGGGTTCAGAAGAAATTGATTTTGTTGACAAAGTTTTCCGTGAATCTTTTACGCGATGGTTGGAGCGCAAATTACATGCATTTGTTGGTCTAGCAAGCCCCTATTACATGGTCCCTGAGCGTGGGTTCAGAATCCTAAGCCCTAAAAGGGACACTGGGTTTATATCCCGGGTTGGCAAGGTTTGGTGTTTCCCAAAAGGAGGGATTACCTTTGTAGAGGTGTAGTAAGGATTGTGCAATATCTTGGAGTCTGTATTCGGGTCTCCATATTTTTTTCAAGCGCTAAGCCCTAAACCCAAACCCTGAAATACCTCCCCTAGCCTTTCCAAAACCTGAGCCTGCAATTGAGAAGTAATGGTAAGTATTTCTTTTTGAGCAGTACTGTCCCCAATACAATGTTAGAGTACATCGTCCTTGGCGGTAGAACAGTCTATAAGAAACTAGTTTTGCTTGGTTCAACCACCCAAAACATCCTTCATCTGGTAGTTTACCAAACAGGGGAAAGCCTTAAGGGCTGTTGGGGGCAAGGGGCTTCATGCCAGCGGCACGACATCGGGAGAACTTTGTATTTCCCCAGTTTGGACCATCTCAGGGTTCAGGACCTAAATCCCGAGGGGGGAGATTTGTATTGGGGTTTAGGGTTTAGGGTTTAGGGTTTAGGGTGGGAGAAACCCCCCAAACAAAAAATCGTGAACCCTGGCATGACTCAACACGATCATCATTCCTAAAGCAGCTGTTCAGTTGCTAAAGTATTCTTCGTAAAGCTTCGCCTACACCCTAAACCCTAAGCCCCTAACCCCTGAACCCTAAACCCTAAATCCTTAACTTGCAAGCACCTTCTGGTGGCAGAGCCTCAGGAATCCGTCGCCGACAGCGGCTGCCTCGGGTACTGTAGAAGAGTTTAGGGTTGTAGGGTTTAGGATTTAGGGTTTAGGGTTTTAGGGTTTAGGATTCAGGGTTTCAGGGTTTAGGGTTTAGGGCTTCACTTGGGCTTAGGGTTCAGGGCTTAGTAGGATCTAGAGTTGAGTCTTTAGAGTTTAGGTTTTAGGGTTTAGGGTTAGGGTTAGTTTTTATTCGAGGCATATACAATAATGTCCGACGATTCAGTTGAGCAGAATTTTGGCTGGAGATTTTATAGTCCCCAATATAGGGCCCAATATAGAATGAGATTGGGGACTATAATGATCATCCCTTTGGGTATGGTACTTCATAGGAAGAATATGTAATCTGGCTAGGAAGGTTCTGTATGGTGTGAGGCATGGGCAGCGACGCCGACAGCTGGCAGGACGCCGAAGTTCTTACCTGGCGAGCCGCAGTCCCAGGTTAAAAGTAAGAGTTTAGGGCTTAGAGTTTAGGGTTTGGAGTTTAGGTTTTGGGGTTTAGGGTTTTAGAGTTTAGGGGTTTAGGGATCAGGTTTAGGGTTTAGGGCTAGGGATGTATGGAAAGGGCTGTTTCAGACATGTTTTTTTTTTTTTTAAATCAGCAATGGGGAACTCACAATTGACAACTTACTAGCTGGGGGTGACAGGAGCTCCTGTTCAAGAGACTTTTACATATTATGACCTTGGTAGGCCCCTGGGATACGTACCAACCCAGTGACATATTCTTATTGTTACTAATACTTCTGTACTAATACTTCTATTACTATTACCATAACATATTCTTGCATAGTATTGCCACTATTATTCTATCCGAAAGCCTTTCGCGAACTCAGATGCGGGGCCTGTGGGGTTTTGGAGCTTGGGGCTGCGCGGGGTTAGGGGTTTTCAGGGGTGTAGAGGGGGTCTCAGGCGAATCTAAGGGCTTTAGAGATTTTGGGGTTTAAGGGGTTTAGGGTTATTTAGGGGGTTTAAGTGGTTTAGAGTGTCGGGGGAGGGAGGCCCTAATTCTGGCAGTGATCGATCAGAGTTCTGTTGTGGCTGCACGTGGGAGTCTCAAAACTAGCCGTATACAATACCAAATAGGGACTTCCTTCTTCCACGTTTTTGCCTGGGGCCCCCAGAAACTTGTCATTTTTGAAAGCCGTCATGTCAGATTTCAGGCTCCCTTCAAAACACCCAGAGTACAAGACGGCCACGGTCCTGTGGTTCTGGTCGTAGTATGAGTCCAGCAGTCGTCATCACCATGATGGTAGTAGCAACAGAGAAGTGCTGTGGTGGGGTAGAAGTGCTCCTACTGCTTTTGCTACTGCTACGGATACTGCTACTACCACTCCTTCCACCATTGCTACGATCACCAGTCGAAGCAGGAGGTACTGTTGATACTAAAGCTCCGACCTTAGTCTACTATAGTACCATAAATCCCAAGGCACAAGGTGCCTAGGGTCATGCAGGATTTTGAGTAGCCAGCGGGTAGAAAATGACGTTAGGAATCTTGCCTATCAAGGCATCCACTGCGGCTGGAATGGCGAGAGCAGCCCTGGCTGCGGATCAGGTGGGCAATTTCAGACATGCGGTCCCAAACCTGCATCCGAAGCCCCTAAACCCAAAATGGGTGTTTCTTTTATTCTAGGGTCTATACTGGGTCGCCTATTTCTCGAAACTACAACAACATCAAAGCACAACTATGGTAGTGTGGCAGGATTTTTTTGGGGAGGTCAGAGGAAATCCAAAAAGGATAACCAGAAGTGCAGGGCCAGTAGTTGCCGCAGTTGTACAAGTCAATGTGAATAGACTCAAAGAGTAAGAACTGTGGGTTTAGGGTTTAGGGTTTAGAGTAATCATATTGGCGGTCATAGAAATACTGAATATGAAAACTCATAGGAGCAAGTCCCTCGGCTTGATCATCTCCTGTGAGCAAAGGCATTCGCTTGCTCTTGTACAACGAACCAGTTCATCATTTCTTTGTATGTCACGTCAAATGAGTTTCTCGGCCACATGCATCCTAAGGGCACAGGGGACTTGGTAGTCCCCGCCTCCCAAGTAAGAAGCCCCCACCGCTCTAATAGTAAACAGCTCAAATATAGTACCACTATATAGGTTAGCTATGTATTCTCATGGGTATTGGAGGGTGTCTTATTAGACGGAGCTGATCAATCCCAATTTCACCCATGCGCAGCCTTAATTTTCCGTCATTTTCCATTTTTACCTTTTGATTCTCCCGTATCATGGTTCATCATCTCATATTACCGGGGTAGGTTTCAAAAAGGACTTGTATTTCTATTGCCCCTATATAACCCCTATAAAGCCAACAAAAACACTTGTTTACAAGGCCCCCAAACCTACACTAAACCCTAAACCCTTGTTATTACTTGGTGGGCATTACGCAGAAACCAAAGCAGTGCGAGGACGATCCGGAGGAGTTGCGAGATGCGCTGATGGCTTTGAGGTCCGCGGCTTGACAGCTCCAGGGCATTCAGGGTTTTGGATCTAGGGTTTAGGAATAAGGGCTTAGGATTTAGGCTTTAGGATTTGGGGTTCAGGATTTAGGGTTTAGGATCTAGGTTTTAGGATTCAGGGTTTGGGATGTATAGGGTTTAAGGTTTAGGAAGGCAGTCTTTTTTACGACAGCCATGCGCTACCAATACTCCTTCGAAAATATTGGAAAATCTCGACGTGGCGCGTAGGCGCTGCATGCAGATACCGGCGGAAATCTCTATCTTGCAAAATCTGTTTGAACCCCAAAAAGTCTCTTCGGGACTCTGGGCGGCTGGCGGAGTGGTCGAGGTATGAGTTCAGCACGATTATTGCTTGTTTTAGACACTATCTCATGCCAGTAAGGTCTTGGATGTCCCCTGTGTGCGAATTTAGTGAATCTAACCCAATCTTCTAAGCCCGGAGAGAAAACAACGTGGTGTTTGGGATCTGTCGAGGGAAGCGTGGTAATCTCCATTAAGGTTTGGAGCTGATTGTGTAGTAATTTCTGTGAAGGTAATTGACGTCTACCCGTAAATTTCCAAACTCTCTCGTTGGAGATTCTGGAGTAGAAGGACGAAGGAGTGTTTGATGCCTACAGCCCTTCGTAAATACCTGAAGAACCAACCGTCCAACGTCTTGAATGCTTGTTGGAAGGCAGTCTTAGGGTTCAGGGTTTAGGGTTAGGGGCCTAAATACTTATCAACATCGTGGTATTACCCATACGAATGGAGGTTATACAGGGCTTAAGGCTTAAGGACAGGAACTGATATTGTGTTTGCAGGTTTCTTCTACAACTATAATGTAGGGTACCTCAACCAGATGTCAACATGATATTGGTGCTGATTAAGGCCCCCAGTGGTCCTTAGACATAATGGCATTCATACCCACTCTGTTGGGGGTCCATGCCATTATTTTGGGTATCTGGGAGATCTGGGTGGACTTGAGCGTAGTCGCCAGTAGTATTGTTCTCATTATGACGGGTACAATGGTAGCTGCAGAGCCTAAACCCTCAACCCTAAACCCCAAGCCCTAAACCCTAAACCCTAAACCGCGGTCAGGGTATCAGGTTCAGGCTGATGATGGCCCTGGATTGCCATCTGCCACATTTACGGACATTGCAAGTCCAAAGTTATGTGCGTGCAAGGGAGTTCCATGGAAATATCAAATGGGGTTTAGGGTTTAGGATTTAGGGCCCAAAGACAGACTTCAAATACCACCGTTGCTACAGTCCTTATCATTGGGATGCCCAATCAGAACTCCACATGGACGTTCCCTCAACGTGGAAAACTCCCTTGGCTAGATTTTAAAGCAGGCCCAGATACATAAGAGCAATGATTCGCTATTTCTTCCTATACTGCCCAACCCTTCAAAGGTTCTGTGGGCTCTCTAATTTTCCCAAACCCTAAACCCTCAACCTTAAACCCTAAACTCTAATTTTCCCAGGGTCTGTATTTTAGCGCCTCAAACTGAATGCAAGGACGGAGCGCCAGGAGTTGGGTGCGGAGGTGCGCCTCATGCCGGTCTTCCATACCTACAACTCATGAAGCCCCCCTAATCCCTAACCCGAAGCCCTAAACCCTCAAAATTTGGTGGACAACAGCCTGCTCTACTCTTTCCACCTAAACTTGATGAACCTTGTCCATGAATGGTAGGATCCCTAAACTCCAAACCCTCGGGGTTTAGGGTCTAGGATGGGGTCCGGGGCTAAGGACTCAGGCCTTAGGGCTTGCGGTGTAGGGCTCGTGCAAGGGCTTAGGTTCAGGGTTTAGGGTTGGTAGGGAGTTGTCAAACTGCTCGGACTGTGACATCCTACTTTTTTTAGCGCACAAAACCACTGTGATTTGATGCATACCGCATTTTATGGTAAGCTAAACCCTAAACCTAGACCCTAAACATTAAACCCTAAACCCTAAACCTTAAACCCTAAACCCTAAACCCTATAGGACATCCCAAGAATAGGAGCCTCAAGGATTGCAGGTGGGTTGGCTGCGAGTATGGGATCGCTCGCAAGGCAAAAGTTGAGACATGCTGAGGGCTTAGGGTGTAGGGTTTAGGGGTTTAGGGTTTAAGTTGAGACATGCTGGCAGCTGGCACCAAATCCTCAACCACTAAACCACTAAATCCTACTCCTGACAGGAGGTTGTTACCGACCCCGGCCGAGGCAGGATGCGTGGAAATATGTAGGGATTAATTAGGCTTTAGGGCTTAGGGTTTGAGTCTGTGGAGGAGGTAATGTAGAGATGATATGGGGGTTTCCCAAAATTAGGGGTACCATTTTGGGGATCCCCATAATAAGGACTATAGTATTTTGGGGTCTATCTTTGGGCCCCCTTATTTTGGGAATCTACCATATATAACCGTACAAGGATTACATAAGGATCCTGTGCATCAGGTACGAATATGCAAAATTTCTGTAGTGATGACAATCCCTGGCTAAATGATAGCTCCCAACCGCATAATGATTAATACCCCCCATATATTGTACCATTTTCTGTATTTAGGGAAAATATGTGTTCAGCGGAGGGATTATGGAATCCTTTTGGTTTTGCAGCGATGTCTGGTATGAGGGGTCCCGATCTGTTCAGTCATACTCCAGCATCGGTCAGCGCTGGAATTCTGCGAGAAGGCTAGTGCTAAGGTCTTTTGTGCTCTAGGTTTTGATTTTCAAAAATGCCTGAGGGTTTAAGCTGTTCGACTGTCGGCATTTTTCGGGACACTTCTGTGGTTCTTCTTTGTCTCTCCCGAATGTTCGACGATTCTTGCACGTAAATGGTAGGGGCGACGTAAATTTCCCCATCCTGTTTTAACAAGTGGATCTCGCCCGAAGCCAGCCGTGCAGGGGCGTGAACTAGAAAAGGATTTTAGGGCATTTTATGCAACGGAATGGAACTCGTTGGGTTCCCCGGACATTCAGGGTTTAAGACCTCCCCCAAATCGCTTCTGTCCAACTGTCCAGTTGCATGTGTGACCCATTCCCTAGGACTTATACCCTAAACCTGAGTTGTTGTTGCGCTTGGGGTTTAGGGTTTAGAGTTTAGGGACATGACGACGGCACAGATCAGTATGCAATTTTTAAATACTTTTATCAGTGCCTGAGCAATCTTCAAGAAACCATACCTTATGGGGTTTCATAAGCAGGGACCCCTTGATAGACCCCAAAGTCTCATTCTCATTCTTAGTATCCTTCTTGGAATCTCCCCATATGGATATTTCTCAAAATAATCCCTACAGAATCCCCAACAAGACCCCGCTAATCCCCTGCAAATCCCTTTTGATCCCTTGCGGTTTCTAGAGGTCCCCTGTTTTGAGAATATACCATGTTCTGATATCCTTTGGTTCAGCTGGCCAGTTGTGGATGCTCCCGCGCTCGCCTCGTTAGCTGAAGAGATCGAGGTCAGCCAGCTATAGAGCCCAACACCCATAAGCATTAGTATAGGAGCCTGAATACCTAGAATAGGGCTGTGGGGTGAATGCGCACAAAAGTCGGGTCATCGAAGGTGAAACAAACAATTGAGATTTGTCCTTACTTTCAAGCAATATGAAATGAAAGTCTGCCTATGTGATACCAGCGAGGATATCTTGCAGATCGCTTTGCATGTCCGCAAATTGTTGTCGCCACTGTACAATAGTCGCTTCCGCGACATCACAAGCTTGAGGGCAAGAACGCTGAAGTGTTCCGGGTTCCACTGAATGTTGCATCAGCTTATCTACAAGGTTCCTGAAAATTATTTGAATTTCTGTTACCTAGAATCCTAATATTTCGCTGAAATTATAATTTCTACTGGGGTTCCAAATCCCTCAGAGTTATGGCAGAAGAAACAGCTCTCCTGTGAGGACCAGATAGGCGCCATAAGATGGGTGCGAGCGGGATTGCAGAGAAGCTGCATTTGATGAACATTTTCTAGTACCTGCTGATACTTTTGAATCCGGGAGGCAGCAGCTTTGCATTGTTTCTTAGGCCCCAGACGTCCTTTTAGACAGTCCATAAGATTTGCGGGCTGCATCTCTTTGTAGGCTGCAAGCGGGAGTTGAGTAACTCAAGTGACTTCATTAACCGGAGAAGTGCGGTTGCGTCTGCACTCAAAAACATGTTCCATCCAAGGAGGCGGAGCGGTCTTAGCCCTTTTAGTCGGGGACAATCCAATCTTATTCAAGAAAATAAGGCTGTGGGGTATATTATATTACAACTACATCGAAGGGTTTAAGAAAATAAAGCGGATGTTGAGTATACAGGCTTCTATATTTGGCATACCGGCTTCTATATGTGCCAGTAAAGGGGCGCTCTATTATGAGAACCCCCCCCTGTACAGCTAGCATCTTGCAGGCAGTATAACTTTCGTACTTGCTAATGCCCTCTTCTGTTAAAAGCAAGCGTAGAATCACTACTTCTGCCTCTGTCATGATAATGGAAGGGGTGGTCTGCATCTTAGCAGCACATGGCAGTTTCCCAAAATAGGTGGACCCCAATGTAGATCCCAGAATACCATAAATCTTTTTAGAGGGACCCCCCAGACCCCAGAGAGATAATTACCACAAATTCTGGGAAACCCCCACATCCTTCTTCTAAGCAATCTGGAGCAGAGTGCATTCCAGGTGCGGTTCAGTCCTTCGTGCACCCCCCGATTGTGGATTGAATCAGCAAGATTTCTCCCCAACAATCAGGCCAAGGAGCTGGCTGTCAAGTATTTACTGTAGTGCTGACACTACAAGGCCTCCTGGGATCGTTTCGCCGCTTTTCTGGCAATACACCCAGTTCAATTGTAGAAAGCGCCAGTCGTATCACATGTTCCAAACCTTCCTGCCTCTTTGGTGATTTGGGACAGGTGTTTTAATTGGTCTGCAGTGCTGCGCAGTCCTGAACCACCTGTATGCCAAGAACCCTGCCGAGTAAGTTATGGAAGCCAAACACCCCAAACCCGAACATCCCAAGCCCTGAGCCCAAAAACCTTACACCACCAAAGGCTAAAAAATAAACCTTAAACCCGTAGCCCTAAACCCCGCCACAACCCCAAACCCTTAAACCCTAAACCTACGGCCCTAAATCCTAGTATGCCTTGCCTCCTGCTCGACAGGTTCGTTTGGGCGCTCTTCGCGAGGATGCTGCGGTCCTGCTTGATGGGCAGGGCCCTCAGACAATGGCGGGTTTGTTCATCATTAAACCCTAATCCCTGAATCCTAAGCCCTAATCCATAAACTCAAAAACCCTACATCCTAAAAACCTAAAACCCTAAACCCTACATCCTAAAAACCTAAACTCTAAACCCTAAATCCTAAACCCTAAACCCTAAATCCTAAACCCTAATCCCTAAACCCTAAAGTTGAGCGGTTTAGGGTGTAGGGATTCATGTGTCGCGTTTGAAGTTTAGGGTTTCGGGGCAGGGCAGAAGCCATGGAAGAAGTTCCAGTTGACGTAGACTAGATGGGGGTAGCATCGTCCCTTGAAAGGGTGCTTCATGGGTATGTCTTCCATGTAAATGGGGTCTGGGGTTTGGCTTGGGTACTGCCCCCACTCAGTAACAGTTGGATGATAATTATATTATGGTTATATATAGCTCTTAACAGGACCCCCAATATAGACTCTTGCTGGGGGGGCAGTACCCAACCTAAATCCTAAACCCTAAACCTTAAACCCTAAACCTTAAACCCTAAACCCTAAACCCTAAAACCCTAGACCCTAAACCCTAAACCCTAATCAGAGCCCCCAAAAAAGGAT